>OX637657.1:8302777-8467777 GCA_951802225.1 Euspilapteryx auroguttella | reverse complement strand
CGGCGACATAAGTAAAATTATAAATTAAAGATTAAAATATATATACATTACAACAAGGCAGTGAGCTTATAACAGCAAGTAAATAAAATGAAAACAGGTTGCAGTATGCCCTACGATCACCGAGTCATTAATAAGCGGCGGCCGCCGCCGGTTCAGTGGCAAACGGGATGCCAATTCAGCATAATGCTCCAGTTGTCCAAGACAACCAAAGCTGCTGATCTTCCATTGACTACCCTTAGGAAAACGGACTGAAACTTGGAGCGTCATCGTCAAACAGTAAAAGAAACACTGCTATAAAAACAAAATAATATGACAATAAATAAAATAAAAATAAACAAAGTAAATAAGTGGTGACAGTGTGATAAAATAAGGATAGAATAGTAAAAATAACATAGACTACGAATCAGTATGGTAATAAAATAATATAGAAATGTGTGTGTCTTAAAACTATAGCGTGTGCAATGTCGTTTTGGAGTGGGCTACAAGGTACGCAATTGTTTGTTGTGTTTAATGTTAATTTTATTTACTTTGACCGGCAAGTAATTTTTGCCGATCAAGCAGATATTTAGCTAAGTGTTTTTTAAAAGTATGTATCGTATTACATTCCTTAAGAGGTGGGGGTATGTCACACCAGCATTTAGTAGCTGCATACCTAAAACTCCCGCGGAATGCTGCGGTCCGGTGTGAGTGATAACGGAGCTGCTGTGAACCGACCCTAACTCCATATGCAAGACGCGATGTACGCCAGGTAAGTCGCTCGTATAAGTACTTGGGCTTACCAGTTTTGATAATGCCAAATAACATTGTAGCGGTATACAACATCTGTCTCTGTTCCATTTTTAGGATGTTCGCGCCAAGGATGAACGGAGTAACGTGGGTACGCGGTGGAATGCGGAAACAGAACCTGGCGCAGGCGTTTTGTACTCTTTGGATGAGATTCTTAGTCCTTTGTAATAGGCAGGGGCCTATAGTGGTTAGACAATAGTTTAACTTAGTCAGTATCAAGGTGTCACATAGGTTAACTCTAAGTGTGCAACTTAGGTAATCCCGGATCTTATATAGAACCTTAAGCCTATAAAAACATTGTCCTACAATATTTGTAACATGGTCCTCGAACCTAAGCCCACTGTCCATTAAAATACCTAGGTTTTTGGCCTTCTCGACGCGATCAATAGACAATCCTGACAGTAAAATTTTGGGGTGACACTTAGATATCCTGTCAATTTGTTTCCTAGAACCTAGTATCATAAACTTAGACTTATTCGGGTTGAGTACAAGCGAGTTTTTCTCGGACCAGGCCATAACGCGTGCTAGGTCTTCGTTTATACGTGTAACTGCGTCATCTACATTTCCTTTAATTACGGGGGCATAAATCTGTGTATCGTCAGCATACATGTGGTATTTGCAGTGATGAAAACAGTCAGTGATGTCAGAGGTATACAGGATGAACAGTAGAGGTCCTAAAATTGATCCCTGGGGTACACCCCTGACAACCTCCGCCGCTCGGGACTCATGCGGTTCACCAGTTTTATTTGCAATGACCACTCGTTGTGACCGGCCGGAGAGATAATCATTAAACCACTTAATGGTGGAGGAGTCAAAACCGAGGTACGACAGCTTGGATAGCAAGAGCGGGATACTGATGCAGTCAAAGGCGCGGGAAAAATCGAGTAGTACTAGAAGGGATCCATGACCTTCATCCTGAGCAGTTAAAATGCCGTCGATTACGTCAGCCAGCGCTGTTGCTGTACTGTGGTGTTTTCTAAACCCTGACTGCAGAGTTGGTAGGATATGATTCGTTTCACAATACCCAGACAGTTGATTATGCACCACCTTCTCCAGAACCTTAGACAGGAATGGCAAGAGGCTAATGGGTCTGAGATCAGAAAGGTTCGATGGGTTGCATTTCTTAGGTATCGGGTTGACACGAGCTTCCTTCCAAAGCTTCGGAAATACAGAGGTACTTATAGATTTATTTATAATCGCAGTTATAACAGGCAGGGTCTGAGGTAAAGTCAAAAAGACCATATCCATCGTGACACGATCGACGCCCTGAGCGTTCGAGTTCATACCTATTATGACCTTGGCTATAACGGATTCGTCTACTGTACTAAGCTTAAAAGTAGTGTCGCAGCGACGCATACCTATTATGACCTTGGCTATAACGGATTCGTCTACTGTACTAAGCTTAAAAGTAGTGTCGCAGCGACGGTTAAATTCAAAAAATGTCAGTTGGGAAATGTCAGTTTTATTTGTTCCAGGAATATTCAAAAAATTATTATTAATTATATCTGGGTCGTCAAAGTATTCAGGCAGATCTTGAGTATTTTTAAAATCAGGAATAACTGTTTGTTTGAGCTTTTTCCACAAAGACTTAGGATTAGACAAATTATTATTAAGGTAATGTTCAAAGTATGCCTTCTTTTCAAAATGCATACTTGTATTAACAAGATGTTTAAGCGACTTGTATTGTTCTCGGTCAGATGGGTCATTAGTTTTTTTGAATTTATTATACGCTTTGTCGCGAAGTCTCATCATAAAACGCACGTTGCTTGTAAGCCACGGTACTGGTTTATCACGAATTGTCATACTACGCACGGGTGCATGCCTGTCGAAAATATCCAATAAATATGTAGTAAAAGCGTTGACCATTTCGTTAACGTCCGATATGTTGCTGATGGTAGACCAGTCAGTGCAATTTAATTCCAAGTTGAACGTCGTAAGGTCTATAGATTTCAAGGGACGGTAAATAATGCGTTTGTTGGGTGGTCGACTACGTTTAATGTCGAAAGTCGTTGTGACAATAGCATGGCCACCCAGTTCAGCTATATGTGATACGTCTACAGCAGATACATTTGCGTTTGTACAGACGATGTCGATAAGAGTTGCGGAGTGTGACGTAAAATGTGTAGGCTCAATAACACAATTCCTTAAGTTTAAACACTTCAAAAATTGTGCTAATTTAATTGTGTTAGGGTCATCTGCAGCGAGACAATTAATATTGAAATCGCCAAGCAATATGACCTTATCGTAAGACGCGAAAGACATAACAGATTCAGTTAAAGAACAGAGAAAGCTATCAACATCCACCCATTGGGGTCTGTAAGCGGTACCCACAATTATACGGGAAGAGTTAAGGTTTAGCGATATCCACATCTGTTCAATATATAATCAAATTGCAACACAGATTTTTTATCACCTACCGTATAAATATGAGTTACTTGGTGAGACGTTCAGGTTTTTACCAGAATAATCAAATTATAAAATATTGCTAATATACCTGAACGGGGAAAAAAGCTTGCTTTATCCTTTCATGCCTTATTAATTCTTGGGCGTTATCATAGATTCCAATGATCTCGTTGTAATATTTCCCAGAGATAATAAAAGATTTCAAATCAAAAAAAAAAAAAAAGCGAGTACTTATATTTTAAACAAATAGAGAATCTAGGTACGTGAAAATTCGACCCGGTTTATTGTGCTAGTGCATTGTTTATTGTCCCTAAACCTAAAAGATGGCACATTAATTTGTAAAAATTCTTGACTTTTTATTATGCTCTGATTAAATTGGTAGCTTAGCAAAATAATTGCTAATTGAGTGCCGTTCTAGAAACGATAACTGTTCAGGGCAGCAATATGTTTCCTGAAAGCTCTCAACTACGGGGGAGAAGCACCACGTAATGGCGAGACAGCCAGTGGTTGGTGCTCAAATAAAACCACATCACATTTACCCAGAGCTCTGCTCCTTACTTTAAAGGTATAACTTTAAAGTTAGTCGATTGCCAAAAAATAATGCACATCGATAACTTGATTGCTATCTCTTATATGAATCGTATGAAGGCAATACAATTCCCTCACCTGACAACATGCTAGTGAGCATTTCTACAAAGTGAACAGATTTTTCTGACTTCGGTGCCATTTTTTTTATTTTGACCTAGAGACTTCATGATTAAAAACCATACAAAAGAGCTAATTCTGTATTCAAATATTGTTTTGGCCCACTTCAAAAGATAACAGTTTCAGAAAAAACTGACCTCAAATATTTTGTCTCCATCGAAATCAGAAAAATTACCCACCGAATCACAATTTTACCACTGAAATCAGAAATCTATCCACCGAAAGCACAATCCCATACAATTTATCATTAAAATTTTGAATAAATTTTTATTTACACAGTATAAATAGTTGTAGTAGTAAGCAGCGCTCATTGAAAAACATTTGCGTGTTTTATATTTTTTGTGTGATTTGGTAACAGTATTTTCAGAGTATATATTTTCTTTGAACTCTGTATATTTTCAAGAAGAGCTTTATGAATTAAAAAATATTTAATAATAATTTAAAGTATATCTGAAAATATTTACATCAATTTTGAATAACTTTATACTGTAATTAAATATTCAATGATAAATAAGGACACTCTCGTATTAAAATTAATGTTTAATTAATTTTAATAGTCAAAATAATAAGGATAACGTTTAAGCATTATAAACATTTTTATAAGTATAATAACAATAACGATAATTTACTTATTTTTTTTAATTCAAATGCAAAGTTTGTTTGTACATAATATCAGTACATTTATAACACAAAATCGCTACAGCGAGAAGCTTCTGTGTATGTATGCTTTGATGCGGTTTTTTTTATAGATAAATTGATTTAAGAAGAAGGTTTCTGGAAGGTACATGCACAAAATAGTATTATATTAGGCGGTACAAAGTTCGCCGGGTAAACTAGTATTTAAACCCACCTGACTCAACTCGGTACAGCGCTGTACCGGTGTTCAATATTAGTTTTCATACTACCCTCCGAAAAAGTTGAGTCAGAGAAACACAAAAATGGTACAAATTTAAATGCATATTGTTTACCACCACTGATTATATACCACAACTAAGTAATATTATCACAAAAATGTGAAATATGAGCTATTTTAGCACTCGGTCGAAGTAAAAATCTGATTTTGGTGGATGTTTTTTTGACTTCGGTGTATAAAAAACCACCGAAAACCACCGATATCAGAAGCAGCGAAATCACAAAAGAGTACAAATCAAAATTTAACTCGAAATTCAAAAACAGCACAACAATCATCTGTACATCAAATAATACCAACCCGATGACGAGTGCATGGCACTAGTTGAAAGTTAAATATTTCTTACGGTTAGAATTTTTTTACCTACACCGAATTCAGGACTGAGGGGTACCCAAAACCACCGAGTGTCACAATTATCCTGAAAAAAATTACTGAAATGTCGGCTGAGCACAGGTTTCTGGTTCGCGGCGTGTAGGCCATGACTATATCAAGCTGCAGAGTACTTCAGGTAATGCGAAAAGTTAATCATTATTGTTGTGGGTGATGATTTGTAAACACCATCGAAATCAGGGAGAATTTCAGGACGCTCATTCAGAGTGGTGTATTATAAAAAATATAGAAGTTTTTGGTTTTTCATGGTAACTACAGCCTTAATATACTCATCACTAAGGCGTGAATATATATAAATTAATCGAATATTACTTCATTACTTTGTAACAAGTGACTCTTTCATGAATTCGGGCAACAGGACACCCCACCGATGTCAGGTTTTATGACTTTCGGATTTTTTTTCAGGTATTTATATTATATTTTCAAAAACGTTTCTATGCTCTCCAACTGCGTACCCATACATAGTTGTGGCTAAAATAATTTGAGCAGCCTACTTCGCTGGGGTATATTTTATTTTTAAATTGCCACTGAATTTTGCCCGTCTGTAGAAATGCCCTAGTGCTATTGACTTGAGATGTTGTTTCCTTATTATGTTCAGAACAAGAACGTGATATTTTAATTTTCATTTATTATAATATAAATTGAAATGTACATCCTACGATTATACTATTGCAGATATGCTGAATTGCGAAGAAAACTTCTAGACATCGAATAATTTGGAACTAAACGGCTATTGTAGGCATTAATTTTTATAACAAACGCGTTTGGTCATCCTTGATATAGACTTTTCAAGTCACATTGTGCATATAGAAAATCTTTAGTCGCCTGACAAAAGAGTCTGAAGCGTGTTCTATTAAAGAGTTACCCTAGAACTATGGTGTAGAGTGAAAAACAGAATCAGATTAAGCTACAGGTATTTTAGTAGTACATGATTGGTCTAGACAATCATGGAATCTCATCTTTATTTAACTTTTCGTATCGAAGGTTTTTAATTATATTACAAAAAAAAAAAAAAAAAAACAAAAACTTATTCCAGTAATAATCGAATACCTAGCTAGAGCCTTCGATTACATTGATGGCGGGCATCTTATCAGGGAAGCGTTGACGATCCGGGGGGAATGCCTCCTTCATTAGAATAACGATTTCGTTGCTATAACAAAATTAGTTAAACTCTTATGATGGCACTACGTTGAAAGGGTATTTCGCCTGCGTATATAAAGAGATATAGTTTTATTTATTAATATTAAATCAAATTATAGTAATACTTATAGCAAAACTAAGAGGGTTTAGCCTTATATTACACCAGTTAAAAATAAAGATCTCTCATTAGAAAAACTTACTCTTTTATAATTATTTTCAGCATGCAATTTACACAATGCAAATGTTTTTCGTTTATTCTAATACAAATAATATTTGTTTTATGGACATAGACTTACAAAAACTCAGGACTTTGTTAAACTTACTTTTTCTTAAAAAAAAAAAAAAAAAAAACACCACGGCATTTGCCGAGCTATAAATTTGATTGCTTTATAGAATTAAAGATTTTCGCAAGGGCAAAAATTAATTTCAATTCGATGAAATCTCGGCAGCCGTTGGGGAAATACTCATGGTGACAGTGTACGATACTAGTCTATTTTCCACTGCGCGCACGCTTGTTCGTCGTTAGTGTGAAAACTGTAAGAACACGGCAAGCTGGAGAGGTAGCGGTAAACTTTCGCTACTTGATGCCTTGCCTAAGCCATATAATAAAGGGCAACAGCTGTAACTAATTTAAAAAAAAAAAAAAAAAACTGGTATTTTAGTTAAATACGGATAAAATAAAGATTGTTTGATTTGGCTTGTAAAATAAACTTTATCTTTACGAATATTATTATTTTGGAATTGTGAAAATGATATGAAGATTTCTTGTTAAAAATACAATCGACCATATTTTCCTTTACTCTCAAGGTCTACATGTGTTAACCTACTTAATATGTAATGTATGTACTAATCTCGAGGACGAAGCGCGAAGTATAATTTATGATTAAACGAACTTACCTGTACGTGAAGTTCTATCATAATTATACGAAGCGCTTCGTCCGAAGAGATTAGTACTAAATCTCCCGCCCGTCCCAAACCTTCAGTCCCCATTTACAAGGAAAATATGTCATATCATTTTGAGGACTTGACTCTAAACTAACTGAGGCTCTGCGCGGGACGTGGTCGCCGGGGAACGGGAGAGTAATAACCTACCTTAAAAAAAAAAAAAAAAAGTTCTCAAATATAGTGCAGAAGTGGCGAGACCTAAGGCGGTACTACATGTGTTAACCTACTTAATATGTAATGTATGTACTAATCTCTTCGGACGAAGCGCTTCGTATAATTATGATAGAACTTCACGTACAGGTAAGTTCGTTTAATCATAAAAAAAATCATATTGTATTCAAAATCTAAAAACTTATTATGTAAAAAAAAGAATAAAAGCCTGATTACAAAGGCAATATTCCATAGACTAACATTTCACTTATAAAATCAATTTATGTTTAAAACTTCGACGACGAGGGGCATCTTTTGACTGGAATTTTGGATGTTTTAAATAAACCAATGACTTTGAGAACAATATAACTTTATAACGAAAGTTAATAAATTATTTTTTGTAAAATATGTGTGTACTTAAATCAATATATATAAAACTCTTCCGTTACTGACTGACTGACTGACTGACTGACAGACAACGCAGAGCCGAAACTACTGGGCGTAGAAAGCTGCAAATTGCACGTGGGTTCCTTGGGGAGTGTTGGTGAGCACTAAGAAGGGATTTCCCGAAATTCCCACGGGAACGAGAAAAAAATGGGTTTTTGTGTTGAGAAATCTGCGCGGGAAAAACCGCGGGACAGCCTCTAGTATTTGTATAAAACTAGAGGCTGCCCCAGGGTTTCACTCGCGCATTTCTCATAAACACAAAATCCAGTTTTTTCCCGTTCCTACGAGAATTCGGGAAATTCTTTCTTAGTGCTCACCTACACTACCTAAGGAACCTTTTTTTTTTTTTTTAGATAGCCTCTTTAGTATCCCACTGCTGGGCAAAGGCCTCCCCCGCTTGCTTCCATTGATCTCTGGTCGTTGCAGCCTCAGGCCAATTAGTTCCAAAGTAAGAGTCGAGATCGAGATCTAAGGAACCTACATGCAAAATTTCAGCCCGCTACGCCCAGTAGTTTCGGCTCTGCGTTGTATGTCATTCAGTCAGTCAGTCAGTAACGGAAGAGTTTTAAATATATTGATGAGTGTGAGTATGTTATGCGTGATAAAACTATACAAAGTGCTGACAAATGCATAATGAATAGTACTAAGTACATACAGGTATGAGCACTCCCTGCCTTCCTCAGCAAGTAAAATAGGTAAGTATTCACTTATATTCCTTTACTAACTAATGTAGAAATAGTGCATTTTTTTAAACCGCAAACTCAACTATCGGGCTATCGGGCGGCTTGCGAGGTAATGTGAAAAGTTTTAGCATTTTCAGACATTGTTAGGATTAAAGGTTCGTTAGTCCGTCGATTAAAACCAGAATGTTTACTATTCTTATATACCTAACGTATTTAAAATATTATTAGCTATCTAGCTGTTGCTCATATTCGTACGTACTTAGCTATACTTACTCGTAAAACTTCTTTTTAACCGACTTCAAAAAAGGAGGTTATCAGTTTGACCTGTATGTATGTTTGTATCAATGTATGTTTGTCCGCGATTATCTCGCGTTTGGCTGAACCGGTTTTCAGATAAGTCTTTGTTACATTCAGGAGAAGGTTTTAGTACCTATTTTAACCGACTTTGAAAAAGAGGAAGTGCTCAGTTGATGAATGTGATTAAATTATTTGCGCCGTGAGGTGGCAGCATAGAATTCCACCACACCATCTCATGGGTAGGTATAATAATAATAATAATAATAGCGAAGCCTATGCTCCAGGTTGGAAGTGTAAAATGTCATAACGCCGGGTGCATCTTATGCTGCCCGCAGTCTCACCTCTCGACAACCTTAGCTGTCCACGCCCAGTGTTGCGACCCGTTGCCAATATATCGGCGACTTAGTGGAAGCCCACCCAGTGGACAGCGAGTCACCGCCTGCCATTATAATTAGTGAAATGTTGCATTAAAGGCAGGCGTACCGGTATTTCACTCCATAGCACCAGTTAACCGGTCCATTAAACAGTTCACCCCCATAAACCATTTCTTGTCATCCATTTTACAATAGTTCCTATCACCTTCTGGGTGCCGCCTCTGGGTGCATGATCTATTTGTGCATTTAGTGGCGGTGCCTGGTTGGTGATCCATATACAATATAGCAAAACTCTCGAAAGGGCCTCTACGAGTTGGATTCGTCCCCTCGCACGCCTCTCAAAGGACCGGGCTCCATCCCGTGATACCGAAGAGTATTGAGAAACATAATAATAATAATAATTTATTGATCAAATTACAAAAACAGCATAAAAACATGTGGTAACCTGAACTAGGCTTTTTAACAAAGTCTGTAACTCAGGTACCCTATATTAAAACTAAAATTGTATTTGCATGCATTAACATCACAAATAATTAAAATGTAATATAAATAACTAAAATAAATAAATAAAAAATAGAATAAATAGACAATCAAAATACGATAAATTAAAATGCTAAAAGTAAAGAGATAATTTAAATTTTACACTGATATTCTAAAAAATTATAGCTACTTACCTACTAATACAGTAATTGCTAAACGAACAAAATAAATTAAGATAAATATATATATGTTTAAAAAAAAATTTAAGAAAATATTAATAAGAAATAAATATTGGTATTTGAATCATAGTTAACCATAATAAAAAATAAATAAATTGTGTAGAAGATTTAGATAATAGAATTAAATGAGGTATATGTGGGTTTTGTCGTCCTCATTCTCTGCTACTGTTGGCTTTGTCAATACATCGCCTGCTGCTACAAGTTGATTAAAATAAAATTGATTGAAAAACGTAAAAATCCAACAATTCCTGGAAAATTGCCTCCCTACCCATCGATGGAAGCTAAATTAATGTCTCAATCCTTTTAAATTTTTGTTTACCTACCTAACTGAACAGGATAATGGGTTTCCATTTGGACGAACGTATCGAGTAAAAAACTGTTATATTGTTTGTATATTACATTCTTACCTACTTACGTATTGTGTTGTTGTTACTTCAATATCAATAAGTAGTATAAAACAAAGTCGCTTTCCGTGTCTGTCCCTCCCTATGTACGCTTAAATCTTTAAAACTATGCAACGGATTTAAATGCGTTTTTTTTTAATATATAGAGTGATTCAACAGGAAGGTTTATCTAAGTACAATACATGAGTAACATAGTAATAGGTTAGGCGGTCCGAAGTTAGCCGGGTTGACTAGTTATTCATAAAGATACAAGTGTTTTAAAATAGATTTAAGTACAGGGTCATCTAAAGCCCTATTATAATGATGATGACGATGATAAATTCTGTAAAAAAAAAAATTGGTCTGACACTAGATAATGTAGCCTAGTATTTTTGGGGCACTGTTGTATAGCTTTTAAGTTAAATACTAAAGAAACCTACAAAGTGTTGCTAAAAGTGGCCATTTTTGGCAACAATCTAGGGTAATTTTGTTTTTTTTAGCTAGGACTACTTTACTGTGCTCAAAAAATACTAAACAAGATTTATTTCTAGTGTCATACTTTGCCACATTTTTGATACTTGCATTAGTTTAGCACAATTTTTTTTTCGAGATATCGCTAGCATCACTGTAAACTGGCTCTTAAAACATTACTATTCATGAGCACAAACGTGCAAAACAAAACATTTAGTTTAGTTTATGTCATTAGTATAAACGGATCACCCAAGCTTGGCATTAAATTACGAAATTGGAACATTTACATAAGGCCTGAAACAAAATTGGCGAAAACAATTTGTCAAACATAGAGAGGCATTGTTATTCAGATCTGCGTATAAAATTACCCGGTTTACCGTACTTTGAGCTGATAGGTACTTACAGGTACAGGTGATCAAAAAAGGATATTTGCTTTGTGTATTTTGCTATCCATTTTTTTAGGAGCCGATGTGAGCCGTATTGTTTTGTATTATACCGATACAATCTCTATTCGCGATAAAATCTTTGAAATCATGGCACTATAAAAAAAAATATTGGTCCTTCGAGCCGGATAGAGATATTTTTTTCCGAATTACAAAGATTGTTAAACACACATAACTAGGCAGAACCTGTATCTTGGGCGCCCGAAACACACAAAGACAAAACACCCCGACCCAGAAAGCTTACATCGATAGGACAAATAATAATAATAACAATAATACTTTATTTCAGACATCTTGGTCCATATGTTGTTAGTACAATACAATAGTAACATAACAACACTTAGTAACAAATGATGTTGCTGTTTTTTTTTTGTCAAAATATCCGTTAAATACTTCGCCTGTACCTATTTGCGTAATTCAATATGGATATATCCTTTATTAGCATGACAAAAGAAAGTTTAAGCTCGACAGCCCTGAATTATGGCTATATAACTATAAAATAACAACCTGTCGAAGTAGCGAGACCGTGAATACGATTATATTATCTTTTTGTTTAAAGATTGTTAGTTCAGTGGCGGAATAGGATGCCGTAACAGATTCGTCTATGGTTTCGTCAGCCCTAGACTGTATTACCAAAGAACAAGAGCTAGTATTCAATACCGAAAAAGCGGAAGTGTTACGCCGACCGTGTCCGCCACTGTACCTACCTAAATATTTTTAACAGTTAGCTTAACATAATTATTATTAGCTCTCAAACAGACGACCCGCCGCCGCCGCACCGCAACAGTGTTCACACACACGCCGCCACCGCGCCGCCGCCGCAGCATTGAATGTTCGATACTAAGGCGGTTATCACATTGCCACGCACCACGCTGCATGTTGCGTTTCGACGCACCTACGCGCGCGCACGTGGATGCATTTTCTGTGTGTTGGACTGCGCGTGTTTTTATACAAATGGAGGTACTTACAATCAACGTTAGAATACGCATTCACGCGCCACGCTGCGTGTTGCGTGGCAATGTGAAGATCGCCTAATACCAATTCTTTATTACTACTCTTTTTAATTATTCAGGCCACTTAGCTTTCTCACAATGGATCCCCTTCCTTAACATCGTGAAATAAAATAAAACATCCACAAGTATTTAGATTTAAACTTTTATTTTTCCAAGTTTTCTATTTGCTTCCTTTAACGCTAAGTTAAAACCATCATAAAACTTAAACTATATTAATAGTTAGAATAACTATATATAGTCATAACTTAGTACTAAACATGCTTAATGTCATAAGATATTTATAACTAACCCTGTTATTCATAAAAAGTTAAAGAGCATTTTAGTTACTTGACATATGTCAATTTAGACTGGATGTCACGTATTTACCATACAACTACAACAAACCAGAGAAGTAGACCTCCAGTAAAGCTACTTAAAATGTACTGTATCTTTATGGATAAGACGGTAAGTATATAGGACTATAGGACTACCTATGTAGGTCAGAATTCCTAACAATTTTAATATTTGAAGCGAGTGCGGTGAAAAAGAATATTAAGTATAAGTAAGTATTCTAAAACACATTTAATTAAATAGTTCTAACAAGAACTACTCTAGTTGAGATCGCTACTTAGGTAACATACCTACTTCAGTTTATTACTTACATTAGTTGTTAGTAAGTACAGTGGCGGTCTAGGAGGCCGTAACAGATTTGTCTATGGTTTCGTCAGCCCTAGAAGGAAAAACCGGAAGTGTTACGGCGTCCTAGCCCGCCACTGTACAATATCATCAAAAAAAAAAAAACTTCCCGACCCGGTGTACCTACTTGGTACCGCGTTACAATAGAAAATCACAAAATATCATTAAAAATTTCTAACTTACTCGAATAGCACATTCTGATTTCTAATTTGTACTACCTACTGTCAAGATCTATCAAATTACAATCAGTAGTTTTAACGTGAAAATGGAACAGACATCCAATCATCATCACCAATCATCATCACAAACTTTCACATTTACCTATACGATATAATTATGATAAGATTTAGTTATGTAGGTTTATCTTTAACATAAGTTCTTACATCTACTTCAATCTAGACAGGAATGTACAGTCACGTGCAAAAGTCCATACATAGTGTTTAGTCTAAAATAGCTTGGACGCAAATACCACACACATCTGTTTAAAACATTTCTCGCTGGCTCAAATGTCTACAAATCTGTACCTATTTGAGCCAGCGTGACATTTCCGTACATTACATACAAACATTTCCATACACTACATACAAACACTGTAAGCGTAGCGAATATCGGCAAATGTGATGCGATTATTTTTGCAAACTCTGTATGGACTAAAAATACTTTACTGTACCTACTTTTTTTAGTATGAATACTTGAAACTAAGAATGAATATAAGTTTTTTTTTTATTATAATTAAATAGGTAACTATTCTTCATAAAATGTTGACTGTATTCTTAACCTGAAAAATAAAATCTAATTTACTTATTTATGTATACAATATGTTAATATAGGTAAATTATTTTATTACTTACAACAACAAAAACAAAGCATTCAATCACTCTTTCTTAACTTACATAGGTTTAATGTTAATTTTTTTATTAAAATATAAATAAAATAAATTAGTATAAATACTAAATTAAAGCATATCAAATAAAACTAAGTACTTACCTAAGTATATTAAATAATTAATAAAAATATAATACATAGTTACTTTAAATTAGTGAACGAATTTCAACAGGGAGTATAAGTATTAGTATCGTAAGTATATCACAGAACTCATAATGAGAAAAATAATTGTTGTATAATTAAAGCTATTCTTAACATACATTTTTTAAAAGTACTTTTGATCAAACCCTAAGTTCTCGATTTTGACAATTAATCAATTTTTTTTTTTTTCTAAATACATCTTACTTACATAAGATCATCGTTATAAGTTTTTAAATATCATGAAAAAATGTATTGTGCTATTAGTATTGTAAAAACTATTATACCTTAATTCGTGCAAGATGCATAAAAAAGGTGAGAGTTGAGACAAACTATACTTTTATTGTAACCTAGTCAAAATTAATCACTCAAGACTCACCCCTTACAAAGGCGACATGTACTTCATGTCCATCGACGACAGTTTTGTTAAACATTTCTGAATTATTTATAGGATTTTATTATTTTAACGGTTTTTTTTGCGATTATTATTACTAGCCTATGTTATCCCACTGCTGGGCAAAGGCCTCTTTACCCTCCTTCCACACTTCCTCGCCCTGGGCAGATTTCCACCAGTCCCTATCGTGTGCTTCTACTTCCCAATCCCAAATTTAGAGTGGATTAAACTAAATGAATGCTATAACTTAGATACCATAGATATGAAGATAAAATATTTATTTTTATTTTTAATACTAATAAACACAATATTAAACAGACACATAAAATTTCAGATAGATATAACATGTTGGCACTATAGTGCAAAAAGGCCCAAATGAATAAGGCCTCAACTCAGCGTCTTATATTTTTACCTCTGTTTTAATATACGTAATCATTGAACCCGGAAGATCATTCATAAGTTTTTGTTTGTGATTTTGAAAAGGATACGTATACACTTTTCGGCCTCCCACACTCGGCCATAGGCCACCAAAACATTGCCGGGCTCAGTGAACTTCACGAATTTAACCTCCCCACACATACTCATCTTTTCGTGAATTATTGGGAATGTAATACTAAGTGGAAGCTAGAAAAAAAAGGGTTAGAAATGAAACCAAAAACAACACAAACATTGTAAAAATTGTCATTGCCACCAAAATGGACGCAAAAAACTGATAATTGTTTGTGATACGATGGCGGTAATAAAAATCTGTGAGGCAGATAAACAAAAATCCTATAAAACTCAATACTTACATTACTCAGCTGAACTGTATAAAGTGCTGGATCCAAGGAATTAGAAGACCCAGTGTTCCACATAACGGCCGATGCAGATGAATTCGCTGGCGTTGAGCCACTGGATCCAAAAGGCGATGGTCCAGATGGACCAAAAGATCCACGCAATATACCAAATGAGCCAACCCCAGAACCATGCATAGGCGCTGAACTAAACTGTTTTATATTTCCTCCAACAGAACCACTGTTAGATATTTGGTTAATATTTGCTGAAATTGGGCCTGATGGACCAGCTAAGGGTAGGGAATGGCCCATCGCTGGACCAGGAGGGGCCATAACTGTCATATTACTGGGAGCAACGATCACTCCAGTTATTTGTGGTACAGGACTTGGATTATTCGGCCCGATTGAACGAATCTGACTTTGAAATTGTCTAGAGACGTTTATATTTTGATTGACAGCCATATTGTTTAATGTATTAGGCGCTAGAACTTGTAGGCCCGGTTTTACTATTGGGATTTGACGCTGAGAATCTGCTGTTTTCAAAACATTGACTATTTCGAAAGCAGTCCAGCCCTTTTTTATCATAGCTACGATATTTTCCGCTACAGTCTGTGGAACTAAAGCCTTTTCATTTAGTACCTCAAAGCTGTTCGTAGAATTTTCAAGATTTTGTGTCTTTTTGCCTGTTCTTCTTCTTTTCTGAGGATTTTCATCTTTGCTTTCTGACTGAGCACTTTCATTACTCGTAATAGTAATTCTCTCTGATTGCGATGTTTTGTCATCATTACTTGGACTATTGTCCGTTGTCGTAAAATCAACTGCAGTCGAATTACAACCATCACTTCCTAGCGGAGATTCGTTAGGGGTTTGAATATGAGATTCAATTGAATTCAACTGCACCGTTTCCACAGAATGTATAGTGGAGTGAGTGTGATTTTTAGGAATGAATCCTAAAATGTTCGTGTCAATATTTGAACTGTTTCCTTTTATTATTCTTTCCATTTGATTAGTGACGTCAGGCAGAGGTTCGCCCTTTAATCCAAACCCAGGGCCTATAGAGCTCATTCCCTTGGGTGTAATATTCAGTTTTGATTCGCACATTGTTATTTTAAGCATTTTTCCGTTATATTGTCGATTATTAAACATTGATATTGCCTAGAAAATAAACATTATTGTATCATACATCAAACTAAGGGCAGCTAAGCTAGCCGAAGGCGTCAAGAAAAATTCAAATTATCGTCAAATATTTTAAAATTTAGCAGCCATCTCCTTTTATCTCTAGGTACATAAAGTTAAGATATTAAATAGTTACCTGGACCGCTTCGATAGGATGATCAAACATCACCTTAAGCTTGTTATTTTCATCAAAATCACAATATACTACTTTACCAGCCATGTCTAGTATGTGCCTCGCCTTCATTGCTTCACAATCCATCTGAATAACAAAACATGATTATTATTTCGTTTTTCATTATAATGAAGAGAATTTTCGTTCACTAATTTAAAGTAACCTAAAATTAGTAAACGAAGCTCAACAAGTATAAGAATCGATGGTTTTTACGCATATTTGCGTATACTTAATACATCGATTGCCTGAATTATAAGGAAGAACTGCACTGCACAGTCAAATTTATAGGTACTTATACAAAAAGGTTTTAGGAAGGTTCGAAGCATTAGATTTCCAGCATGTCAACATTACACAACATTGTACACAAGTTATGGATATCGATGTTTTTGATTCCTCCGTGCATAAACGCGTTCGGGCACTCTTAATACAGGTTCTACCTAGTAAGGGGCTAAGAAAGCTAATGCGTTATTATATTACTAATCTTCTTTGTACATTTTCAACAAGAATCCACTTAGTCAGCGGTAGTTGAATATCCAATTCATGCAGTAAGTCTTCACTTAGGCCATAAGTGCTGTAAATATTTTCATTCCAAAAATCAAATTCCTCCGGTAACGGTCTGAAATAAAAAGACACAATTTAAAGTACAGTGGCGGTCTAGGACGGTGTAACACTTTCGGTTTTTCTTTATCGCAAAATAGCTCTTGCTCTTTGGTAATACAGTCTAGGGCGCACGAGATTATAGACAAATCTGTTACACCATCCTAGCCTAGACCAGTCATTCAGTGAAACACTTTTGTCTATGGTCTCGTGCGCCCTAGAGTCTAGGGTACATACAGTCTAGGGCCTAGACTGTATGTTATACCAAAGATCAAGAGATTTTTTTCAAAACCGTAAACCCGGAAGTGTTACGCTGAACGAGTCCGTGACTGTACCTACAAAAGAAAACATTCAATTAAATTCATTCATTCATTCAAGTTTAAAATCAGTTGGCAGTAGTGTTCAGTTGACTATGATATTAGGAGTTCGGATTTAACTCCCGGCGGGGGCGAACATTGTTATGATTCATAAAGATGTGAATTGAATGTTTGTTTTCTAGTTCCGGGTAAATTACAAACAGAAAACCTAATAAAAATTATGATGATGATGATGATCTTACTAAACGTGATTATATTTCTTATTTTTGTGTTTTTAAACTAAAAAGATCAAACAATAAAATATACTTTATACTTTTATATTCCACTAATTACAAACCTTTTTTCTTCACACTTCAAAACTTGTTTTAAGTTACATTTGGGATCATCATTTTCTTCGCCTGCAAATAAATAAATTACACGATTTAGGTAAAGGCGTGGTCCTCGTCACCTCGTCAGCCATGCCGGTCAGCCGTGCCATTGACGCTGTAGCGGCACACTAACGCCATCTAGCGCTACAACTTCAAAATAGAACCAAATCCTACATCGCGCTATCGAAGTTTCGACGCAATAGAATTTACAAAGTAGATGCATTGGGAGGGATTGTCCAGTCTCTCTGTGGTCTCAGTTTGCATCCTACAAAACAAAGGCCGCATTAAGGATAGGATCACGCGGGGGTCAAACATGGTCCTTTGTTCGAGTCGCCCGCAGCGGTGCCCGCGGCGGGGTCTGCGTCGGAGCCCGCACGACGCCCCGCGCAACGCGCCGCGTCTTCGTAAAGGAGGCCTAAGTAGCTAGACAGAGACTCTAGTCTAGTCTCTAAGAGGGTTTGCGGTCAGTGCAGCTGCTTCTTTTTACTATAAACTATAATAAATTCACACAACAATGACCATATCGTTCTAATTATATTGATGGTTTCAATATTTTTTTTATAGCTGATTATTATAAAAAGGAAAAAGTTTTTGTGTGTAAGTAAATGGATTATTTAAACAAACTTACTAAGACTAAACAACTTCATCTTCGCCAGTTTCAAAACCAGAAGCTCCCAAGCTTTTTTGGAGTCAACATTGTTTCTAAATAAGATGACAACTGTCTGTTTGTCACAATCCCATTTACATTCAATATTATTTATATTATGCTGAAAAGAAAACAATGTTAAATTTTCAGTAGCTTTCAGAGCAAAGCTCATTACTCCACTATGGCTCTCTAAGTCATAAGACAAGAACACAAATCAGCCACTAGTGGCATGGGTTGAGTTTGGGATAGGGTATCTAAGAGTTAAATCAGTCAGAAATTATGGATACTACACACCCTTAACAGATCTAGATTTACTTACCCAATAACCCTGTATAGACTTACCATCTTATTCATAAAGATACAGTTGATTTTAAGTAGCTTTACTAGAGGTCTACTTCTCTGGTTTGTTGTAAGGTAAATATGTGACATCCAGTCTAAATTGACATATATGTCAAATAACTAAAATGCTATTTAACTTTTTATGAATAACAGATTTATACTTTAGTATAGACATACTTTAATCAAAATTATCCTAATATAGTCCAGTCTGACCCTATTCAACTAAGTAATAAATGAAGTATAGTGTACCTTAGCAAAAAACCTTTGAAAATGACCATCAGTTAATTTTTCAAAATTCCCAGTTAAGTCTAAAACTATTTTTGAGTCAATTAGCCTGTTAACATTTGCCATTTTCTTTGCTTTTGAAGTATTAATTATTTCAGCCTTGCGTTTCCTTAAATTTGTAGGTGATACTAAAGTTTTCTCTGTAGTTTTAAGGTTAGGATCCAAAACGCTATTCTCTGCATGTTTATTTATTGAAGAACCAGGACTACTCTTTGATTCACTGGTTATAGTAGCATTATCATGGTTGTCGCTTGTTGATTCTTTGCTCATCTCCTTTTTTATTTCATCAATCACCGTGCATAGTTCATTAATGTCAGACATGTCTACAGCAATTTTTGGAATCTGAAAATATAAAAAGAAATAAGTGTCATTAGATCTACTCATCTATATTTGCTTACCTACTAAACAATTTTCAATAAATAAGGTGTGTGTGTGAATAGTTTCATAATGTTAGGTACTGGAAAAGAATACTATTAATTTTTGTAAAACAATCTTGGTTTATAAACTGAAATACGTAAAATTAAAAGCTAACAGATGTGTTCTTTAGGGTATAGTCTAAAATGGGCCCCCACTGCTGGGATACAGTTAGACTATACTATAAAAGTTAAAAAGAGAGGCCAAAAGGACAAGTAATGTTTTACATAGTTGACTTGGTTTTTTTTTTTGGTAATTTTACTATTCTGTTTATATGTAAAGCTATAAAAGTTCAACCACAAACTGGATCTTTTATTTAAAGCTTCAGTCATTTGCTGTGCTTCTTGCCACAAGATGACCTGGGAACTTACAGTATATCATTGATAGTTTAATTGGTAGTAGCAGAATTTGGTCAATGGGTACCATAGTTTTGATTTTACAGCACATGTGTGATCACATATGTACGCTGACTGTAAACCACCCTTTCAAACTATATGCCTAATAAAAAATGGAAGGTAAAGAAAGAAAGAAAACTGCTGGGGAAAGAGGCCATTGCCCAGCAGTGGGATAACATAGGCTAGTAATAATAATAATAATAACTTTAACGAATGGCAACAGGTGGTCAGGATTTGTGATAGTCTCGTTTTTAGACACCTTCAGGTCTTCAACTCTCCTCAAAAATCGAACGCGTCACTGTACCTACTTAGGCAAACGTCGCAGATGTCTGGTTAAGTAGGTAACTAAACTAATTTTGGGGAGCTTATGTAAGTAAGCAGTACAAAATAGGACTTTATAGGACCATTAATTTTCTCATAGAGTAGGAGTAGGAGTAAGTAGGTGGTAAATAACAGCAGGCTTATGTAGGTACTAAACTATACTAACCTGTGCTGATGAAGAAAGCCATTTATTTAAAACAAATCCTTTTAGTATTGTATTCTTTGCTCTCGTATTTTATGATATATTTTTGCCATTGCCATAGCGCAATCGCAAATCGCGATAGGTTTTAACTGAATCAATCAAAACACTCTCCTCTCTGTCAAAAGTCAAAACAATCATGTCAAATATCAATCAATCACGCATCGGAGTTTTGGTGGGAAGCGAGACTGTCTAACTTTAAAAGTTACAAAATTTGTTTCTCATAGTGTGTATAGTTTTCCGTGACTTTGAGGTACATACAAGTGTGGTGAATTTAATGTAATCATGTGTTGCAAAACTGAGTAGTGTGTACTGTGCTGGTGGTCAATAGACTGTGGTGATGGTGAGTGGTAGGAATTCCAGCAAAACTCCACTCACAACAGAGCCTTGGCTGTGTGGACTATGTTTCTTTGCCTACCCAGAATAAACACATAAAAAAACAGATCCATGCATAGGCAATCGCCGCCCAGGGTTGCCAACCGTAGGAGGTTCTTCGTACAAATACGAGATTTTGAGCCTTTGTCTATCAGCCTCGTACGAGATTTTGACATAGAGGATAATGCTAGAGGAGTAGCATTACTTTTCATTACAAGTACAATTTTATTGTAGCATATGTATATCTTATATAGTATGCTTAAATCTTAAAATTATAAACGGATTTTGATACGGTTTTTTTTAAATATAAGTTTAATACATGCACAAGATGGTAATAGGTTAGGCGGTACGAAGTTCGCCGGCTCGACTTGTTCAAAATAAAACAGTCTATGGTTGTGGCAAGGTTTTTATCTTTTTATTTATCTACTATAAATATATTTTAAAAAAATCGTGGTTTGTTAGTCTCGCTAAAGTCGGTAAAACTTGACCGGTCGGGTAGATTTGATTGATTTTGGTTTAAAAATGTTGTTTACAATTTGTTGATTACATATTTTTATTGTTTACATATTAGATACATCAGCCTGACCATTTAATGGGGCAATGTAGCCAGGTGGTGGGGATTTGGAAGCAGTTTTCTATTTGTAAAATTAAATGTTTTCTTATTTATTTATTTTTTTAAAAACCTTTGTTTATAAAACCTTAAACTGTAAGTGTAAATTTACGTAAAGCAGTAAAAAAACGCCAGTTTGATCAATGTAATGTTGGCACAAAAATTTATAAATTAAAACTGTATGGAAATTTGGCGGATTTTCGAAAATCTTCATATAGTGTTGTCACTTTTTGATTTCTAGATTTTTGTGCCGCACTGACCGCACGCACTGTACGAGGTTTGAATTCCAAATACGAGATATTTGGTACCTAGTCTATATTATTATGTACATAATTGTACGATTGTACGAGGAAAAAATTATATAGCAACATAGCAACTCTGTCCGCCGCATCCACCTCCACTCCACGAGACCTCCACCACCATCAGTGCTGCCACCTTAGTGGATTTTCCACTAAATCTGGTGGTTTGGAACCCCCATTTAGTGGCATTTTTTTGCGTTTAGTGGCTAGTGGTTTTTTTTAGTGGAAAAATCAGACTAAGAACTGGTGCAGTTTTTGAATAAATTCGAATTGCGGTATGCTGGTTCAAAGTGTATGAACTAAAGATGTTTTAGACAATCTGGTAGAATTACAACATTTTTAATACAAAGTCGATATATACTTTTTTTTTCATATTTTTGTCCATACTTCGAGGACCCTTAGTTTTCTTTGTAGCTGTCTCGAGCACCTGATTATAGTTTTTAAAGACGATAGTTTAACCGTCTTATTCATAACGATACAGTAGATTTTAAGTAGCGTTACTGGAGGTCTACTTCTCTGGTTTGTTGTATGGTAAATATGTGACATCCAGTCTAAATTGACATATGTCAAATAACTAAAATGCTCTTTAACTTTTTATGAATAAGAGGGTAAGAGTCTAGATGGCAGTAAAATTTAAAGGTTGCGAATTGGTTAATTTTTAGATAAAGGTTGAAACTTTAAATTGGTCCCTCTCGGTATGGTGCGAAATTAAAAAAAAAATCGCGTTTTTTACAATGTGGGAGATGGTTTCTTATTTCTAACATACGCGAATTCATTAAAACTTTATTAAAAATTCATACTTTCGCCAGAATAATTAAATTTCGCGAAAAAATTTGAATTTCGCGCCATACCGAGAGGGACAAATTTAAAATTTCAAGTTCAAGTTAGGGATTAAGTCTTAAAAATGGAACATTAAAAAATCCTTAAAAAATAAAAGGGCCCACGGGGGAAATCTCTCAACCAAAGGCGACCGACCCGCAATTGTCCCGCCGGCGACTTCGTCAACTATTGCTGTTTTCTTTGGCCGTGTAACAGGAATCACATTTGTTAAAGCGGCAATGGCTAATAAAGTCGCCAACAAGTCAACCACGAGTCGATCGTTCCCAGCTAAGAAACCTACCCCCAGGTCATGTATTTGGGGAAGAACGCATAGCAAAGGGTCACCACTGTCCCCTCTTTACGTATGTTCACTCATCTGTCATGCACCCTAGTGGAAATTTTAGTGGTTTTGGTGACTTCTTTTTGTTAGTGGTTTTCTGGTGGTTTGAGGAGCCTTATCTGGTGGATTGCTATTTCAACCGTTGGCAACACTGACCACCATCCATGTTGTTTTGATTTGTGTTTTGTTTTGTTTGTTTGTATGTTTGTTTGTTTGGTACTGTGCGTTTCATTCAAAACCAAAATAGGTTAATTAAATAAATTTCAGTCATCCTAGCATAAAAATTCAAAAGGAACAGTAATTCATACAGAAAAAATCGTGAGGAATGTCCAAGGGCGAGCTTTTGTACTTCAAAGGAATGAATATGGTAAGATAAACCATAAACCTAAAACTGCAAATTAAATTTACATCTTTCTGTATTCAATCACGAGTCTGTCCTTCTTCGCATCTCGAATCAAGTAACCCGCTGATCATCATCATCATCGATTAAAAGTTCCTGTCAAATGAATCAGAATTTGTATGGATTTTCATACAACTTTAGGTTAGGTACACTTAGATTATTTTCAAATCTTGTTCATAACTAAGAAGGTAGTTTGAAATGCTTGCTATTGTAGTTATGTTGCACCATGTCTGCACTTTAGCTAATGTGTTTGTAGCCATCATACACGACTCACCAACCTACATTTCCCCACCTTTATTGGAGCCATCCAAGCTCATTAGCAAACTGCAGGATGAGGCCAGGATGCTTAAACAGCTCAGCTAGGTGGTCGGCTAGGCTGAGAATGGACAACTTGGTTTCCATTGTGGCTGGACAGGCCACCATCCACTTCCATGCAATTCCTGCTCATAGGGCTGTCTGTCCCACCTATATTATAGAAATGCCTATTTAGAACAGTGTCCAGTAATTAGCCCCAAGAGTAAGGTAAGCTGTTGTTTTTCAATACATATTAAATGTAAAAGAAAGTCCCTATAACAAACTGTCGTTACATATATGCTTAAATCTTTTAAACTATGCAATAGATTTTGATGTAAATTTTTTTAATAGATAGAGTGATTCAAAGAGAAGGTTTTTAAGTAAAAAACATGAGCAACATAGTAAAATGTTAGGCAGTACGAAGTTTGCCAGGTCAACTAGTAATATTATACCTATAATACAGCCTGAATCTGAAGAAGAGAGTGATGATGGAGACATCTGGGACGACAGCAAGTTGACATCAGCCTACGATAAAGCCGTGTCTATGGCCAACGCTGAAATAGCTAGACGGGTGGCCATGTCTACTAACAACAGGAGCAAAACTGAATGTGAGTGGCCACTTTTAACTTGTTATGTAAATTTGATGAACATAATTTGCAGGTTAAGCACAAGAAAGTTGATAGTGCAAATTAAGTAACAACATTCACATAACATTATTTGAATGTGAAATCCAATCCAACTATAAAATTTTCATAAGATGTGGCTCCATAAGAAATACTCTTATGCTATGTATTTGCAGGCAGATGCAGAACTTATTCTCCATAACTACAAACATACTAACACAAAAATATGTTTTTTTTTTATTTAGCCCTAAGTGTGCCCTAAACAGGGGATCTATGGCCATTCTCAAGGAATATGGGAATGAGAATCATTTTGTCATGTGATAGGTATAAATTGCAGAGAAAGAGGTGTACCTATATGACCACTGGTGTATACTAGTCAGGTGTCAAAGTAGTTTTCATTCTTATTTTCATTGACAATGGCAATAGTACCTTACTGTATGCAAATTACTGAAATATTTGTGTATAAAAAAGTGTAAATTCATTTACTCGTTGTGAATTTTATTCATTCTTTCAGCCAAGAAAGAAACTCGGCAGTCATCAAAGTCTCACAAAAAGAACAACTCAAGTCACAAACACTGCGACACTGCCATGCAATGGAAGGCAGGCATGGCTTGCAGTGCAGTTTATGACGTTGACGGTCTAGAGTACGAGGCGTTCATACTGAGGATCATCAACGATGAGGAGTGTGTTGTCAGGTTCTTAGGTGAGGATCTTGTTTTCAGGTTGTTTAGGAGAAAATTGCTTTAAAAAAAGTAATAAGCTTTCAGGAAATCAGAAAACATCAAACGCTGCGTGATAGCCAGAGTACTTCTATTATTATTATGAGCCTGTACTGTCCCACTGCTGGGCAAAGGCCTCTCTCCCCTTTTTCCATTCATCGCGTTCTTAAGCGGTCTGCCACCAGTTTTTATCTAGAGCTCCCAGCTCGTCGCTCCATCTCTTTTTCGGGCGACCTCTTCGCGTCTTTTGGTAGCCACTCTGTCGCTTTTCGGGCCCATCTAGTTGGTTCACTTCTATTCATTTTTTTTTTGTTACAAAATCATTAACATTGTAATAAGCTGACACTTTATCATCTATTACCCTGCCTGATGGATAGCGTGACAACAACAAAGTTTTTTGCGCGAAAAATTCTGTCAAAACTTGTGAGAAGGGTTCACTGCTCGGCCGCGTAATGTTTGGCGCTATTGTCGCGTGAATGATATTTCTATAATAAATCAAGATTTTTTACTTTCTTAATAATTTTAATTACTACCTACAGGTTACGAAAATTCCGAAATTGTTGCAATAAGTACCCTGAAACCATCACTGGGAAAGGAAAGGAGGGCCAAGCAAATACAGGAAGCTCTTGATTTTACTTCAGCTGAGGCAGAACTAACTCAGGAAAACGCAGAGGATTTCAAAATGCCGACTAAGAATTTTGCAACAAAGAATGAAACTATGGAGGTTGAGAGTGATCGGATACATAGTGAAGCTAGCTCTGGTAAGTTATCCTTTTTGTTAATTTATCATTGTAAATGTTACATAGTAACACTGCTTTGAATAAAGGATGTCCAGACTAACTGTTTTATTCATAAAGATACAGTAGATTTTCAGTAGCGTTACTGGAGGTCTACTTCTCTGGTTTGTTGTATGGTAAATACGTGATATCCAGTCTAAATTGACATACGTCAAATAACTAAAAAGCTCTTTAACATAGTTTTTGTCTTGGATTCCTCTTCACACTATTGAGCTATAAGCCGCGCACAAAAAGAAACTATTTGAATATGGCGGCCTCACGCTACGCATGCTATCTCGCGTATATCAGTATGAGGGAAGAGTTAAAAAGAGAGACAGGCCATACAACGGCCGCCATTTTCAAATCGTTTCTTTATGTGCGCGGGTAATAGTATCGAAATATATCTTTAAAAAAAAAACTGTATTTTTAAAATTGTCTTTTCGTATTTCAGGTTCGCACCACAGAAAGAAGAAATCATCTAAAAAGAAGAAACATAATAGAAACAGTTTTGAAATGCCGAATAACATTGGTCAGGGACACGGAGGGTTTCCTATGCCAATGCCGAATATTGCTGATTTTATGAGTGTAAGTTTTAATATAATTTTGTTTGAGGTGAATTAATAATAATGCAACACACTTAGAGCCCCTAACTACAATGAATAAACATATATCTAGGGTGCCCGAAACATAACAGAGACGAACAATATACACAGACTAGAAACAAACATCGATATTCATCTTATCAATGTTCGCCCCGTCGGAAATCGAACCCGATGTTCCCGCGTCACTGCCACTGAGCCACGGAGCAGACAAAACAAAAATAAGTTACCCTTGACCTATTTTTAAATATAATTTCGTTATTGACTTACTGAGATTGTGGGGGAGGCCTATGTCCAGCATTGGACTTCTTTTGGATGAGTTATAACGATGATGATGATATAATTACGCAACGGACATTAAGAAAATATTTATAAAACCATGCCAAACATCATGCTGTCTCTCTCAGATATATCCATTCTGAGCGAGGACGCATGAGCCTGTCATGGTTTTATACATATTTTCTTTATGTGCGCCAGTTATTCATAAATCAATATATATAAAACTCTTCCGTTATTGACTGACTGACTGACAGACAACGCAGAGCCGAAACTACTGGGCGTACAAAGCTGAAATTTGGCATGTAGGTATCTTAGGGAGTGTAGGTGAGCGATAAGAAAGGATTTCCCGAAATTCCCACGGGAATGGGTAAAAACTGAATTTTTGTGTTTTTTAAAAATCTACGCGGGAAATACCGCGGGCAGCGTCTAGTATGTACTAACATTCCTCATTATTGTCACAGTCAGGAGTGCCCGAGATGTCGATCCCCCCGCCGCCGGTGTCGGTGCCGGGCGGCGCGGGCGCGGCCGGCCGCGAGCAGGCGCTCTCCGCCATGCTGCTCTCCTGGTACATGAGCGGATACTGCACCGGCTATTATCAGGGAATTACTAGGTAAATTGTGTTTTTTTAGGTCTTTAGGGCTGCCTTGTGGTGGCCTCATAAAATACTACCACTTAATCTACTACTATGGTAGTCTAAGGTATAGCATACACGATGTTTCTGACGGTAATAAATCAAAGGGAGGATAAGCGAATACGACACTTGGCATATGAATGAATACTGCACCGGGTATTCTCAGGGAATTACTAGGTAATACGTACCATAATTTTCAATGCTGTAAAATGTTAAGAAGCCTTTTATTCAGCCTCTAAATATGTATTATATAAAAAACTCTCTTTTTGTTTTCAGTTCAAAGGAATCCAGGCGAAATAAATAACAAGCCGTAAGTTGAAAATAAAACAACAATTTGCACTTCATAATAAATTTATACTCTCACGTACAGATATTAAAACTTAGGAAAAAAAGTGGAAAATAAAATTAGAAAAAAATAGATAAGTACATTAAAAATGCAATGTTCTTTAAGCAATAATAGTGTAAATGTTAATATACTATACTGTCGAATTGGTGGGCTTTGAAAACTTGATTAATATTATGTAAACGAAAAAGGGCTAAGTAAATGTTTCTAAAACAAGCCCCTAACTATTCCTGTGTTAAAATTTTAAACTATTGTATTAAAACTTTTTTTTATATTAAAATAAAAACAGTAAACTAGACGGATTTAGTTTTTCACTTTACCTACTTTAAAAGTAAGATATTTAATAAAAAGTTACAAACTAAAACAAATTAAATATTAAATAATGGCAAAATCTCATTTTCTTCACGTCACATTTGCTACAAACTATTTACAATCAAAATATACATAGAACACAAATACATAAATGAAATTCAACTAGGTACCCCACTTTTCTGACCACACAAATAAATCAAAATGTGCTAAAGCAAAGGTAAAAAAATACATGAATCTTGGATGATTTTAGAATAGGTCATAATTATTTTGAAAATCATTTAGTTTTCATCTATAAACAACGTTTTAATTGCTACAGGAATAACATTGATTTAAAAGATGTCGTAAGTAGGGTAAGCGGTGTCTTTCTTGGCACCCTGTTTATTGGCATGGTCAATTATGGCGGAATTTAAAGAGATTTTTGTCATTTCACACTTGTAAAATTAAAAAACCACGTGTTTGGTTTTCTGATGCTGTAAAATGCCAATTATCCTTATATTCAGTCTGTAGATGGGCCATGCCAATAATAGGAAGAGTGCCAAAATTGGGGGAGCTTTCCCTACCTACTTAGAAACACTTTTGTCACTGTCAGTCTGACACCATGATATTGATTATTCTATAATTTAGGTAACAATAAAAATTTTACCGAAATTTAGAACAACTACTCGCCAGAAGTTGGTGAAATTATATGATATAAAATTCGCCAATTTATAAAAATGTTTTGTTTGACTAGTGAAGAAATTAAATCCTAGATAAATACATACACGTTGGCTAGGCAATATGATAATCCAAAAATATTTATTTATATTATTATTAAGTATATGATTATTTTATCCTGGCGTGTATTAAAACATGTCTAAACTATCGTTATTTTCTCTCTATGATTTCATAAGAGGGATTTGATAGTCTTCTAGGATTCTAGGTACACTGGTATATCTTGGAACAAAAATCTAGAAATTAAAAAGTGGCAATACTGTATGAAAACTTTTGAATATTCGTCAAATTTCCATACAATACAGTGTTGCCACTTTTAAATTTCTAGATTTCGAGATTTTTGTGTCGCACTCTATACAATGGTCAGCCACGGACTCGATGACTGTAAAATTTTGTCTATGGTCTCGTGCGCACTAGACTGCTATCAGAGAACACGGCCTTTTTACAAAACGGATATTAAAGTGTTACGCTGAACGAGTCCGTGACTGTATAAAGCCAAGAAACTTGTATTTCGTTTTAAAATGCACATTTTGGCGGGAACTGTACGGGAAACGGGCACGCATTGCCTATCTCCTCGGAAAGGCAAAGGTCACAAGACCGTTGCAGCCTTTTTTTCTTCTACTAGTTTACGCTGTGGCATATACCTATACAGCCAAGTAATAAATAATCCAGTAATGTCACTTCGAAGCTCAGACTAGAGTGCTGAGCTCATGAGCGTCGTGACTCAGGTCTATGGTCGCGGGAGGCACTCCTGGGGTAACCGCGCCTTCGCCTGGAGGTGTGCTTGTTGGAGGCCTGAAATGATGAAGGAAATAATTATCTTAGTAGCTAGTCGGTTGTTGTGTTGAGGACTTCCGACAGTCAGTTCTGGTAAATACTAGAAGTGGTCGTCGGTCTTTGATGTGGGCAGTTTGTAGAAATCTCTTGGCCTTAGAGTTTTTTTTTTATCTTATACCGATAATAGTTTTTGGGAGATTTAAAGCTATAGTGAGCCATTATAAGTATCTTAACAGTGGCTCTAAGCAGACAGGATAAGGCACGGGATATGGGCCAGGCGCCACATCTGTTTTACAGACGCGCTGTAAATGTTATTACTCATTCTATGCCGTATATCGATGCCGATGCGATTTAGCACCTGAACCGTATTTGTGCCGTGGTGCCGTGCCTTCTTCTATGTGCTTGGTCCCTTATAACCACTTACCTAATAATATAGGGCCCTCCCTGCTGCAGCAGCGTAATCGGATGCGCATACGGCGCTCCCGCCATGCTATGAAAACTCAAGTTCCCGCCAACGGCGCCATTATTCAAATGCCCGTTGCCTAGCAACACGCCGTTTGACGTATTCAGCCCGCCATTTAGAGTGACATTTGCATTCGTCGTGTTCGAATCTTGGTTTCTGAACGCCTTTACAAGGTTTGTTTTTTCCTTCTGCCAAACGAAAACGTTGTGGACCATCGCGCAGCCGCAGAAAATTATGCCGACGCCGATGAAAACTGATGTTACGATGGCGGGCGTCGAGTGGAATTGGATGAATGTGTACAGGATTATTCCTGGAATCAGAGAAGCAAAGAGTTAACATTTTGGCTTAGTCATTACGTAACTGGTGAACGTTGGGGTAGTCGGAAGTAACACTGCATGAGAGTCGCCCAAGACGTAGTATGGCGATTTGTACGGGAGACCTATGCCCAGCAGTGAACGTCTTTCGTCTGAGATGATGATGGGAACGTAAATATCTAATGACTAGAGGCTGCCCCGCGGTTTTTCCCGCGCAGATTTCTCATAAACACAAAATTCCCGTTTTTTCCCGTTCCCGTGGGAATTTCGGGAAATCCCTTTTTAGTGCTCACCTACACTCCCTAAGGAACCTACATGCAAAATTTCAGCCCGCTACGCCCACTAGTTTCGGCTCTGCGTTGTCTGTCAGTCAGTCAGTCAGTAACGGAAGAGTTTTATATATATTGATTTATTAAGAGCACCGGGGTTTGTAACAGCACCAGCAATTCAATAGGTTTTAGGTCTAGTCCACACAAAGCATGATTGATCAGTAACTCTAGTTAAGTAAATATTTGTTAAGCAGCACCACCGCACCACCGTACCCCATCTTTTCCCAGGGGTGACGTAAAAGGCGACTAAGGGAACACCCGATGGACGGGCAGCAGTTAAAAACTTGAAGAGCCACACTGTGATCGCCAACAAAACGTTTGTTCTTGTGGCGATCAGTAGGGGAGGCCTATGTCCAACAACGGATATCTTAGGTTGAAATGAAAGATTCACTGTCTTTGCGGCGCTCCGACGTTACGGCGCTCCTGGCCCACGCTTTAAACCCATTGTCACTACGTCGCTCTCCATTCTTCAAGTACTGTCGTAACGTCGCTCGTAAAATGTATTAATTAAGGGGAAACTCTTCTAAAATCTATTAACTAAAAAGAAATATATTGCACTGTTTAATCCCTATAATATATGTAATGATTTATAGTTGTAAAATTTTTGCCAGTCCAAAATCATCAAGTGACAAAAAAACTTAGACTATTTTTCAAATTATCGGTAAAGTCGTAATACTTTTTTCTATCTACGTAACCACGTGGAAGGTTGGCACAGCAGATTGAACCGCAAGTTCAGTAAAAATCCGTCGCTTAACCTGGTCCTCGAGATTCTTAAAACTGAATCTCTCAACGCTGATTTTCAGATAGACAAGATCCAAAACCACGTCGACGTCATTCCAAATAAGCGTCGTCGCATTGATGAAAAAGACGTGGTTATTGAGAAGATTATCGAGGACTTGGCAACTGAAAAAACTGACATTGAGGATTGCCTTAAGCGCCTCACTAGGGTGAAATTAAATCAAAGTTTAAAACAGTAGCGACAGATTTTTACTGACTTGCGTTGATATTTTGTAAGACTGATTTTTATATTATTATTTTTTGCATATTTTAATTGTTTTGTTTTTCTCATTTTTTTTACATGTATTAATTTTTTTTGTTTATTTTTAATATGTTTTTTATTTTACTGATTTAAAATTTGATTTTTACATATTATATTAATATTATTTTATTTAGATAGTTAGCTGATTTTTACATTTAGGTAATTTAATTTAAGAATGATTATAATTATGATAATAAAAAGCCTGATTTATTGATCACTATATATAAAACTCTTCCGTTACTGACTGACTGACTGACTGACTGACAACGCAGAGCCGAAACTACTGGGCGTAGAAAGCTGAAAATTGGCACGTAGGTTCCTTGGGGGGGGGGTGTAGGTGAGCACTAAGAAGGGATTTCCCGAAATTCCCACGGGAACGGGAAAAAACGGGATTTTTGTGTTTATCAGAAATCTGCGCGGGAAATACCGCGGGGCAGCCTCTAGTAAATATATAATTTCTTTCCTCTCTTAGTTTTTTATTATTTCCTAATTTAAATTAAGCATGCCCTTAAGTTACTAAAAATTCGGAGCGACGTAGAGACAGTACGCTGGAGGCAGGAGCGACGTGCCGACAGTGCTTCGTAGGTGCCGAGCGACGTAGCGTCGGAGCGCCGCAAAGACAGTAAACCAAATGAAAGTATAGCTTATGGAGGAACCTATGGATTTAATTTTCGGTATGCTAAAAAGTAGTAAGTTAGCAAAGCAAGTGATAATAAAGAAAGTGGCTGACCTGTTAAAAACACTGGTATTGATATGAAGAACCCGCCGACCGCGCAAACCCGCGTTATGGCTGATTTCTGCAAATACTTGTTTGACCTGTAATGAGGAGAAAACGGTATCAGAATTCAGAATGCACTTTTGATTTTTATAAACCAACCGTCAGTAGCGATTCGAAATTTGAATGCTTTTTCGGCGAAAATTTTACTACGTTTTTTGTTTGTTATATTGCGACTATTTGAGTATGTAGCCTGCGTCTTTATTGTTTCTAACAAGTCTGAGTCGTTATTAAATCAAAGGAGGGATTCATCTCACCATGCCTCCGTACAGTGGTGGACTAGGAAGGCGTAACACTTCCACACTTGTAATGCAAAATAGCTCAATTGTTCTTTGGTATTACAGTCTCGGGAGCACGAAACCATAGAGAAAACTGTTACACCGTCCTAGTCCGCCACTGTACATAGACCCCGTTTTTGTTTTGAGATTTCGAATTTTCCACGCATGTTGCTTAGGAAAAGTTTTGTAGCTCCTTTGGTTTTGTAACAGCAGCAACAGAAATATCCGTAAAAACGCAGTTTTGTCACAAGATTGCTCACGCGTATAACGTTGTAAGAGAACTTACAGTTAGTTACAAATCGATGATTCCACATAATTCGCTCGGATCGCAAACCTGCCCTCTTACTAACGGGAACTATAACCTAACTACTGCTACTCTACAGCTATCAACGTAATACAGGCTCTTCAAAGTTCCTTTAAAACACCTAGGGTTCGATTTGATGTCAGTAAATACGTAAACCAGTTATCTTGGCATTGTGTGTAAATGTGGTTATTTCGGAAACCTGTCTTCTAAGTAACGGAGGTGAGGTTGGAGACACCTGTTAGTTCCTGGATACTTCCGCAGGGTGGGAAGTGTTAACTGGAACCGTGAGCTCAATTAAGATCTTAACCAGAAAGTTTCAAGTGTATTTTTTTTAGGGACCTAAACCTAAGTAAGTAGCACATAGTAGATTAAATCTGAGCAGCATTTTTGGAAAATTGTGAAAAAAATTGACGGGATTTAAACGTTCGGATAACATTTGACTAAGTAAGTTAAATTTAAGCAAAGGGAAGATAAGAGGGAAACACAAAGAGGCTAAGTTATTTCTAAAAATATAACAATAATAATAGTTTATAACAAAATTCCTCAGTATAAAAGTTTGTTTGTGCATTTTTTATATAAAAACTATTTTTTTCTGGTCTAAAGTGTTATTAAGACTTAGTGCGTACACAGTCTTAAGCCCGCTTCCCCTTGGCAACACTAACAACCACTACTTTAAAATGCCTAAAGGCTTCAAGGTACCAAAACTGCAGTTACACTGCACAATTAGGGCCAACCAACGCCAGATGCGCCCGGCACAGTTCTCAACGGTCGCGAAGCAACGGTGCGTCACGGTCTGCTAACATGACCTAAGGGTGGCGGAAAAGGGTCAAATTGAAATACTTGGTGTTTGGCTGGCATTCTCAGTCGAGTTGTAGCTTGAACTCGCATTCCAAAGTCCAAAACGAAACTTTAAATCGTTCTCCACTCCAAATTGATACTCAGTCGAGTTCCGACTTCAATACTTCAAGTAAAGCTCGACGGACTGCTCGAGCCAAGATAATCAGTGCTCGGAAATGACTTGTCCGAGTATAATACTCGACCGAGTAGCCTCCAAACACTGAATGTGAATATGAAGGGTGTCTGTCCTCAGCAGGGACACCGATCTGTTTCGATTATTTATTTTCAAGATTTCGAGCTATTTGGGGAAAGTTGGTAAGTGGATTTATTGATGAGCGAATCTCGTTTATTTATTACTGCCTTGTCAGAAACACCCTGTGTGGCATTCTATATTCGAAATACGAAAAAAAAAAGTTATAGTTATAAGTTTCTGATTATAAGTTTCCTAATTAAAATTTTTTCTTACGGTCTTTATTTCTTCGAGTGAGTCAAGGTTATTAGTTGGTATTATGAGCTCAAATAGATAGGTAACAAAAAAAACTAAACTTAGTACCTAGGTTATTTCTACAATAACCAACTGATTACACCCACCAAACTAACAAGGCTTTTACGGCTATCGATATTCTGTCAATCAAACTAAATACTAAATCAATAATCCGGTTCTGCTATCCGGAAAACAAAACGTGTGGATAAGTAGGCGTTGTTTGGACAGACCATTAATGATATGACTAACGATGACCAAATGCCACAAGGTTTTCCTAAAACTTTAAGCTGTAGACCTAGCACATTCATGACACAAAACATTTAAGCACAAATACAAGATTACATTAAGATACATTTCTGCCAAGTTTCAAAGACTCCCAGGATTTGTTTTTAGCCTATAACTTCAAAACGTCTGGATGCACAAATTCGACACTTGGCGCACAAATCCTACGTCCGATGCACTGAATATTGGCATTTTCAAAATTTCGAGCACTAAGTGTATAAGTACATAAACATAATCTCACGCCTTTTATTCCCCGAAGGGTTAGGCAGAGGCACCAGCTCAAGAACCGGACCTACGTTTAGCCGAGTTTATGTTTTATTACCGACGTGTAAGTACGAACCACCTACTTATTTAGTTTCAAAAGTCATATTTTGTATAAGTAGATTAAAGGGATCTGCAAAATAATTGGAGAGGCATTCGCCCAGCAGTGAGTTGATATATATGCTGAGGAAGAGACATAGACATAGTTTTTATTCACACAAACAATACAAGCATACAAACTACTAACAATAATTAAACCTCTTATTCATAAAAAGATAAAGAGCATTTCAGTTATTTGACGTATGTCAATTTAGACTGGATGTCACGTATTTACCATACAACAAACCAGAGAAATAGACCTCCAGTAACGCTACTTAAAATCTACTGTATCTTTATGAATAACACGGTAAGTATATAAGTAAGTACTTACTTATATAAAAAAGCGATACAGTAGAAATAAAATAAAAACATATTATAAGTAAGATATGAACAAGCATACAAACTAACCCTCTTATTCATAAAAAGTTAAAGAGCATTTTAGTTATTTGACGTATGTCAATTAAGACTGGATGTCACGTATTTACCATACAACAAACCAGAGAAGTATACCTCCAGTTACGCTACTTAAAATCTACTGTATCTTTATGAATAAGACGGTTAAACTTTAAAATAAAAATGATTATAGCAGAAGAAAAACAAGAATATTTTAATCACATCCATAACGTCAGTAAGTAAGTACTTACATTTATATTCTTACAGTAAAGTACACTAGTGCAAAAGATAAGATTAAAATGTTATCAAATTGTGGCATAACACTTTTCAGTTGGTGTGTTATTTGTGTTCTTGTGTTGGTTAGTTCGCTTTCCCGCCATTTCAATGGTCAGCTGACGAGACCGGTTTCAGAAAGGTTCCTCGACGAGACTACGCTCACGACTTCTTCTACTAACAACGGAAATTCCTAACAGGTAACCTATGTGGGCTTTGTAAATTTTAAGTGCTAAGCATCTTTAATATCTTTCATGCATATTTGCATTCGATATTTTAAATATTTACAGAAACTATGAGAGCTTCAAATAACGCTAAATAAGATACCTAGATCTAGTAAGATAAGAAAGATTAAGCTCCTCTATTCTCTACACTTCGCAGAGAATATAATAAAGTAGATTTAAGGTTTATGAATAGAATTATATACATCAATGATGATGATGATGATGTGTCCTCTTATCCCTCATCATGGACATAAGGCTCTCAGTAAAACTCGCCACTTGCTCCTGTCTTGGGCAACCTCCTCCATCTCGCCCCACCCCACGCCCCATTATACATGAATACCATACTTTCTCGCGTCTGTCCCTATGTATTAAATCTTTAAAACTACGGAACGGATTTTGATGAGGTTTTTTATTAATTTAAGAGAAATTGTACGGTGTACGTTTATACGTATAATACATGCACAATATAGTAAGAGGTTAGGCGGTACGAAGTTTGCCGGGTCGACTAGTTAATAATATTTGCGATATTTACTAATTTAAGTAATCTTGCATTTATTTAATATAATTTAAACAAACGGCACACACAGGTTTTCAATTATAATAAGTTCCTTAGTAAGTACAGTAGCCAGTAAAACAACCCAACAACCTTGCGTACAATAAAAGACTTGTAAAATTATCAGTAGGCTGTACTTACCTAAAATGACCTAAATCTAAATCAAACAATCACAAAGCTTATCGCTGCATAATAACTTGGTTTATAGCATTTCATCTTCAAAACATCCATTGCAGATTTAACCTTACGGTTTAGTTGTTTCGCAATTTAAAGCCGGCATTGTATTTGAACTATCAGCTTAAGATTTGGTTTACGAAATTCCTTTCCGATGAACTAAGCGGTTCCGTTAGGTGAGGATGCTGGATGGAATGGCACGTTAATTCGTCTACCTGCTTTTGCTTTCATTGAAGGACTTTTAACAATAATCGAGTGTTTTTTTTAAGCCTTAGCTGTACTATAAAAGTATTTGTTAAGTATATTTTGCAAATCAGTTATATTAGTTTTTATCCTCATACTGCTACCGAAACTTCTATGAGCTTTTTTAAAAGCCATCGATCATTCTTAAAATGATGTAGGTACCTATGTAAGTACAGCAAAAGCAAGTTATAGCAAGCTTGAGTATTATTATTAATATTTTATTTCTTAGTTTTAGGTTTTTGTTCTTTTCTATGTTACAGGGGCACAAAAATCATAATGTACCTAAAGAGCTCGAACTAATAATATTTTCAGCCGTTTCAGTTCTGGCACTATTTATTGCTGTGCGGCTTTTTCACATAACGAAACACACTGTATTTATAACATTGGCACCTTAGGTATACTCTTTTTGAGACTTTTTAACTTTACCGTAGTCTTACCGTAGTAAGCTAGTAGGTACAGTGGCGGACCCGGTCGGCGTAACACTTCCGGTTTTTCTTTATTGCAAAATAGCTCTTTTTCTTTGGTAATACAGTCTTGGGCTGACGAAACCATAGACAAATCTGTTACGGCCTCCTAGTCTGCCACTGTACTACTTATTTATTAAACTGTTCCTCTACCATGATATTAATGCCTATTATCACAGAGTATATAAAAATTACGTTCCCTATCTGTAGGAATGTGAACATAAAACTTAAGATCGGTATGTATGATATACAGTTAAGTTTGCATGTCATTTAATAACTTGGAAGCGAAGATAATCTAGAAACCATACTAATTGCACTGTAAGTAGGTTTTGCGTTTGCCCTTGGATCTAACGTAAGTTGTGTAGGTATTCCAGCAGTTTTTTCTACTAAGTTATTCCTAGAGTTTCAAACGACTTATATCCACATCCGTGGTTCAGCTGGCAGTAAGTAGTTCCATCCATCATAGAACCTGGCCAGTAGATCTAATTAGTGTTAAAATGTTGGACTTCGCAGGCCCAAGTTCGCAGGTCTTCGGAAGGGGCGAACCACAGAACAAGGAAGATGCTCTCTCTCTTGTTCTGTGGGGCGGACAATATGTTACCTATGTTGCATTATGCATATCGATGTTTTTGTTTCCTGGGTCTGTGTGGTTTGTAATAGTTTGAATGTCTTTGTATGTGATTTGGAAACCCTAGATTCTGGTTTTACCTTAAGTAAGAACTACCTAAATTGTTTTCGATTTCAACTTTGAATTTATATAATCCATACTTAGAAGTCCATAGAAGGTCCATACTTCAATACATAGTTTAAAACAAAGTCGCTTCCGGCGTCTGTCCCTATGTATGCTTAAATCTTCAAAAATATGCAACGGTTTTTGATGCGTTTTTTTTTAATAGGTAAAGTGATTCAAGAGGAAGGTTTATAAGTATAATACATGCTCAAGATAGTAAAAGTTTAGGCGGTACGAAGTTCGCCGGGTCGACTAGTAAGTCTATAAAAAATAGTCATTTAGAAAAGAAAATAAAATACAAAAAGATCAAATCCTTTTTGAATCAAGCTAGTTACTGCAGTGGTACTGCAATACTTACTTTATTCTTATCACTATTTATTCTCAAATTTACCAGTTCTATACAATGTAAAACTACCATACAATATGAATTTTAACACTAACATGGGTCTGTGCCTACCTACTACTAAGTAAATTCTGTTTAGTTACCAAGTAGGCAACAAAAGTTTTTTTTTTTTCTTAAAAAAATCCGAAGGTTGCAGCGTGGGCATCATGTTTCCTTCCCACACGAGATGACCCCACGTCTTGGAAGACTACCGTCCGTCTGTCACGAACATTGTAGGAATTTATAGTTGAATTCTGTCACGTCATTATTTGAAGATTTGAACAGCATTGTTAGCTTAGTAAGTACTAGCTGACCCGGCGAACTTCGTATCTCCTTGCGTCATTTTTGTGTATATATTCTATGTAAGTATGCCTAATATCACCCTAGAAGGCGTAGCTCCCCTACCGTGAAATAATTTTAAAATCGGTTCAGTACGTTCGGAGCCTATTCAATGCAAACAAAAAACACACAAACGACCAAGTCTTTATTATTTATAACTAGTCGACCCGGCGAACTTCGTACTGCCTAACCTATTACTATTTTGTGCATGTATTAGACTTATAAACCTTCCTCTTGAATCGCTCTATCTAGAAAACCGCATCAAATTCCGTTGCATAGTTTTAAAGATATAAGCATACATAGGGACAGACGCGGGAAGCTACTTTGTTTTATACTATGTATTGATTGATTGATGATGATATTGGTAAGATACCTATAGATAGATATATACTATACTGGGTAGGTTGGTTTTGTTTTATTTAAATGCATGTAGAGACAATATTATTTCAGAGATATCAATTGGATATAATTATCAAAGAGACTTCGTGTTCTTATACCTGCACTTTTTTATAATAAAAAAAACCGTTGCAAAAGCCTTTAATTGTAACACTTAATTGCATTTCTGTGGTAGGTACTGTTAGGCACAGACTTGGCTTGATAATACAAAATCCATATAATTTTCATATCAATATATATAAAACTCTTCCGTTACTGACTGACTGACTGACAGACAACGCAGAGCCGAAACTACTGGGCGAAGCGGGGTAAAATTTTGCAAGTGGGTTCCTTGGAGAGTGTAGGGAAGCACTAAGAAAGAATTTCCCGAAATTCTCATGGGAACCGAAAAAAACAGGATTTCGGCGTTTATGGTAAATCTGCGCGGGTGATACCGCGGCAGCCTCTAGTTCTAGAATAAAACTAAAACTAATTCAGCCACGCTCCAAATCGACTATCGCTATCAAAGCAAAGCAAATTTAGTAGACCAACAACTAGATCTGTATGCTCTGAATCGAATCGGAAATCGATTAATTCACTCGATTATGTTACCGTTGGAAATTAGGACGAATGCACGCTTTGCGCTCTAGAAAGACATGTCATTTGACACTATACATACAATAGGGTCATGCCTTTAGTTTTTTATTTAAGTGAAACGGGAAATAAGACACTTCGCTTATTTTTGCAACAATAACACCTAGTTTGTGAAACAAAGGGATATTTGACTACCGTGGGCTGTTTTCTATTTTGCATTATAGTAAATATACGTATTTACCTATTTTATAATTAAATGCTTAAAATAAGTATTAAGTATTAAAATATTTTCACTTTTTAATTATTTTTATGGTTCTTCGGTTGGTCCCGGCCGCAGTAGTAGTGATCGCTATAACTGCGGCGACAAGCTGGCCCCTGTCAAGTTGGTAATAAAGCATAAACTCGGCTAAACGTTGGTCCGGCTCCTGAGCTGGTGCCTCTGCCTAACCCTTCGGGGAATAAAAGGCGTGAGATTATGTTTATGTTTTAATTATTTATATAAGTTAGATATTATTTTTATAAGGTTTAACTTAGGCGAATTTGGACTTAATTATGTTTTGATTTTAATGTAGAGCAGATTAAGGACTTTAATTGAGTAGTTTTAAGTACCTATTAATGGCATCGGGCACCTCACATGTAATACCCTAAGTTTTTATGTGTTCTGAGACTTCTGAGATGGGCACAGTTAAAGTCTCGCAGGGAAGACGAAAGATGGAGCAAAGCCGTCCTTGAATAGAGACCAAGAGAGGGGAAGAGAAGTGTAGGCAGACCACCAGCCAGATGGACCGACGATGTAAAGACTGTTGCTAGGGAGACTTGGATGAGATTGACAGCCGACAGAGCGAACTGGAAAATAATTGAAGAGGTATATTCGCCCAGCAGTGGGCTGATATGTGCTGAGCAAGAAGAATAAGTTACAGAACCTTGAGCAAGGTGTTTTCTTTTCACACTTATCATGTTTCCAGCTGCCTTAGTTAACTGAGTAGGTACAGTGGCGGACTAGGAGGCCGTAACAGATTTGTATATGGTTTCGTCAGCCCTAGACTGTATTACCGAAGAACAAGAGCTATTTTGCAATACAGAACAACCGGAAGTGTTACGCCGACCGTGTCCGCCGCTGTACATCGCACTACAAAAGTTCCGAAACATAGATTTTACCCAAAAAATTGGATAATAACGATTTAGAGAGTCAGTATTCTCTCTCTTTATATTATCCCTGTTATTCATAAAAAGTTTAGAGAATTTTAGTTATTTGATGTATGTCAATTTGGACTGGATGTCACGTATTTACCATACAATAAACCAAAGAAGTAGACCTCTAGTAAAACTTCAAATCTACTGTATCTTCATGAATAATAACGTATGTCTCTTTGAGCGAAACCTTTGACACGAAAGAACATAAATCTTATTAGAAAAAACATATAGATTAATTTATTAATGAAAGTTGAATGAACGTTTAGTTATGTTAGTTAAATATCGGTGCGACCAGTGCGTTATTTATAAACTTTAGTGCTGCGATGACGGACTAGGAACTAGGAAACTGTGTCAACATTTTGCATTCTTAGTGATTCATAATAAGTAGATGAAGATGATAAAAAGATATCTCCAAATCAAACAATTAAGATTAGATCAGTCTAAATGCTTTGTTTTAGTTTTTTTTCTTTCTAATATTAACGATGCACAAATTAAACCAAAACTAAACACAAAAATCCAGTTTTTCCCGTTCCCATGGGTATTTCGGGAAATTATTCCTTGTCCCCTACACTCTTCAAGAAATCCACGTGCAAATATTTCAGCCCACTTCATCCAGTAGTTTCGACTCTGTGTTATCTGTCAGTCAGTCATGCAGTCAGTAACTGAAGAGTTTTATATATAACATTGATTAAATCGCAAAATCTCAGCATAATGCATGGCGAATAATGATCAGATATTCAGAATTAAAAAGTTTTTTTTTACGATCGATTTCAAGAGAAAACTACGAAACACCATTTACATTATAACTAGCCAGTCATGCTAAATGCGTTTCCATCGCATGATATTATAAAAGTAAATAGAGCAAAATAACTTTCCTTAGAAACTAGCAGATTTCTGTAATAAAGACACACTTACATAAACGTTCAATTTCTAAAAAAAAAACTTAAATGCAAAACTGATGGGGAAATTTCAAATAAGGTAAGTAAGTACCGACCTAACATAACAAATAGCACTGTATAAAAGAGTCCAATCCTATCTTCTTTTATAGTAGGCAACGATGATAGGGTTTAATATTATCTGTGCTGCTCTAACTATGAAATCTTTCTTAGCTCGTTTTCTCTTTATACTAGTTTTTTTTTTTTTTTAAACCAGAAAGTTGGTAGCAGAAGCTGATCTCGATCGACAAAATTTTTTATTACACACAGCCAGTATGTAATTATTTTCAATGATGAATGTTTCCATAATTTCCCGCCAAATTAATCGAAATTTCCGAACAGAGCCTAGAGCGAGAGAGTGAAGACCGGAAACAATCCAATGGTTATTAGAGAATTGAGAGGAATTCCTTTGCCTCCGTGACCTTTCAAGGATGAGAACAAATGTTGACTCACCATCAAATTTTAGTTTTTTGTGGTGTAAGTTGTTCAGTTGGAAAAGATATCGACTGTGTATATTCGGAGGTCTAAGTTTCCTGTATTTAAGTTTTAGTCTGTGATACATACCATACAGTGGCGGACATGGACTTTGGCTTTGAGTTTGAACTGCAAATGCATCATAATCTGCTTCTAAGAGCCTTGGACATAAGCCCTCAGTGCTATTCTATGCATATAAAGTAATCACAATAAGAACTTATAATTTGTTTTGTGTAAATTTCAACATTCTTAAAATCTAATCTAATGTGATGTGACTTACGATATATCAATCTCAGTTTACTACATTCAATGTTAAGTGTGTAGTATTGAATGAAGCAGTCGAGGTCACTCCACACAACGTCCACGGCAAATATTTGAGACCGGTTTTCGAGGCAAGGCTCTGCCGAGTAAGTGTTTCCAAAGGATTTGTGTGTCGGCAAATTCCTGGCTTCATTTTTAGGGTACTGTTACCTATTAAGCCTAAGGGATCCTGTAAGAGTTGGTTTAAGCAGTTTTGGGTTGGAATTTGTAAAGATGCTAAGTACCCACTTTTGGAATTAACAGAGATGCTACACAGTTTTTTTTGTAATCAAGTAAGTACCTACTTAGTGTTCTGAGGGCCTAATTACGGCCGCTTTTGAAATATGTATTGCTTTGCGTCCTATTTGCGTTTTTTTGGTATTGACGTTGACAATCTAGAGGACGAAAAGCAATATTGCAAAAGCGGCCGTAATAGAGCCTCTCTTCAATTTCAATGGGTAATAAAGATTGTTACTACATTACTTTTAAATTACTAAGACCTAAATTTCAAAAGATTTTGGTAAAAGTAATCGTAAAACGCGTATTCGTTCACTTTTTATACTTAAACTTGCTACTAAGTACTACTTACTTTCTTTTTTTTAATATTAAAACTGAATATTGTAAATTAAAGTGCTCCTGTGTTCAATTAAATTAGCGACGCTCAAGTTTCAACATCCGACATAGGTAACGTGTTTTTGAAACTAACTGAAAAGCTCATGGCTCAGACACACTAACTTAATTTTTTAAGAAACAAAACTCTATTTGCAAAGAAACTCATAGAATAATATATTTGTCACTAAATACTACTCTTAACATATATTCATCGCACATCTTGCCAAGCGTAAAAAAACTAATACACTGCCTTACCACAAAAAAGTAAGAGCGGTCTAAATCGGGAATTTGTATGAATAATTCTCAAAAAGAAAGACTTCACCTAGTTTATTGATTTAGGAAGAATAGAACTGATGCAGTAGAGCCGATACATAATAAATCCCTAATCCTAACCTCAATCAAACATCGGCCGTTATCATCAGTAGAATAAAATCAAACTAATTGTTCGTACTTAAACAAACTATCTTGCATTCCTGCAACCCATGGTGGATTCAATTTGCTTTTTTTTTTCACATAACAATAGTGTAGGAAATGGCGATTTCCCACTATTCCTTGTGGTATGCTAATGGGATGATTAATTGCATAGCAGAAAAGATACAATTAGTAAGATACAAGTCATGGCGGTTGATTGGATTTAAGTACTAAATTCAAATATCTAGAAAAGGCTAGGCTAGCTTGGCAAACAATTCTAATAAAAATGGGGCTGGCTGTAAATGATGAAAACTTACAATTATTTGTTTCCTTGGGTATAAGAAATATCTTATATTATTTGTTTAATTTAAAATATCTGTAATTAAACTTAATGTGGGACAAAATTTAACGATGTTTTTTTAAATCCTATAAAGATTATTTTTCAACTTAAAACACAGGACACGCCTTTCGCTTTTTATTCGAAAATGGTTATTATGCCGTTGATAATAAGAACTTCGAAGGTGAAGCTGAATTTGGCTCTTACTGTTCCTACATTCACTTGCATAGCAGTGCACGATGCACTGAGATTTTTTATTAAAAGCTCGTTAAAGGTCATTTAATTCGAAACACGTTTGGTTACTTCACTTGAAATTTCAAAATCGTTTCGGATGACATCGTCTTCATTTAAATGTGACTTAAAATAAAAGCAGTTTATTATGAAGAGACCAAATCATGAAATTTTAGATGTTTTTAAAATAATGGTGGACTTTGGTTCTATTCGCGTGCTTGAAACCGTATAGGGGCCCATCCTGTATCGCCTCGCCTGATACAATATAGGATTACTATTGTTTTTAATTATTTAACTTAGTTAAAGTATGTTTTGCATGGTATTCTCTTGGTAATCTTGGTATGCATAATTTAGCGGAACAAATAAAAGTATGTTAACTAGGCATAGTGAAAAAATAAACGTAGAATAGAAAACACAAATAAAAGATTTCAAAAATTTGTAGGGGAGGTAAACTAAATATAAAAAAAGTTTAAATCACAAAATCTCATTCATCTAACAGGCATGAAGAAGTCCTGAATGGTAAGCAAGTTCAGCAACGTGTGAAATTCCACATACCCATGCTACTTTTAATAGTAAAAGTAACATTAATATCTTTTTGAGTTACACCTACTGCTATTTAACCATCATGATTGTTACCAAATCATCATGATAATAATGATTATTACTAACTAAATAAGTATCATGCTCTAATGATTTATTTAGTTTTGTTTCCAAAACTTAAAGATCTAAATAGGCATTATTTTATAATTAAGACTCATAGCACAGCTAAACTGGAAATTTCGGATGTGTACAAACCTATGATCTATTTAATTTCACATGGAGGAAAAAATATATCTTATTCTTCAGGATATATGCTAGGGAATCACTGTTTTAAAAATTTTAAAATCAAATTTTGATTCGATAAAAAAAAACACGAAACAACCTCTAAAAAAAACTTTGAGTGCATATTTACCGTACTAAAATACATCCGTTCATTTTAGTTTTTTTATATGTTTACAAGCAACAAAAAATCTCTGGAATTACTGTTTGTTTTTTTTATCCGCTTAGTTATATTTCTAAAATAATTTTTGAACACGACAATCAATGCTTTAAAATTTTATTATTGATGGTAGAATGCAAAATTTTCTTAAAAACACACTCTTGCTAATTCAACCAATCTAACTTCTAATAATGTAGAAGTATGTATGTAAGTTCTCTATAAATATAGAGAACTAGCTTTTCATCTAAGTGTCTCATGGGTTTAAACAGGTTCCGAAGCCGAAGCCTACACCCGATGCACCTGCCCTTGGATTTGCTATAATTCTAGGAAACTTGTCATTTAACTAGACTAGTTATTATCAAGCTAAAGGGCTTTGCTTCGTCAATTTTATGGTTAAATAATAGTGTAGTGTGGACTTCTTCTTAAATTTAAAAGTAACTACATACGTAGCTCGCAACACACGGCAAATTTGGTACTTTACAGCCTATGTTTAACATGATGATCTTGAAGAAAAAGAATCTCGTCATATTTTTATAGTCATTCAGCTATTCGGGGTAGAAGAAGACGAATCCAACAAATGGTAGATCATCAAAATCTGTCTAGCTGTTCTTATATTAAAGTTCGAACAAACCCGACTTTTTATGAAATAGAACATGATTTTAATAAGTTAGGGATCTTTCTAGTCTAGCCATTCTCGAATTATTATTGTTCGAACTCCTTTTTTAATTAATACAGAAGACGATTTTAAGTTGTGGATCTTATCATTTTATCTCAAGATTAAGATGAAGATTTTGAAAACTTAAAGTACCTTGTTGAATTGTTTAATAATTAACAAGACATAATAGAATAGGTACTTAAATAGATAAATAACTAGTTTTATTAAACATAGTACTAATAACGTTTTACGTAAAAGGCAAACAAACTATCCAAACAAGAAAAGATAGAGATCAATTTGATTTAAATTAAATTTGAATCTTTTAATTTGGTTTTTCATGACATAAAACTCAACCAACGCAAATTGTTGACTTTATAATTATTAATATGTCTTTAGATGGTCTTCATAGGTTTGTATAAAAATGTAAAAATGGAAGTTATTCAAAACTATGTTTTGTTGTGTAATAGGTTCAGAATTCAAAACTAGAAGCTTCTAAAACAAAATCAGAGCAATCCAGCTAACATGATCTTATAAGATGTTTTAAACAAACAAACATTGATAATGTTATTGTGAAGCCAATTTGTTGTGAAGCAAATTTCGGCTCATGCATTTAAAACTTCGAGTTTTTTAAAAACAACCGTTGTACAAGGAAGCTTTTTTATCGCAAAATAACCGCCACGAGCGGCCGTTGCCACCTGCTCCATTACAAATAAACTAAATTCAACACAAAGTTGGTATAGGGGAGCTAATTCCAAAAGGATAATATGAATTAAGGGGACCAATGTGTTTTGGAGTTTGATCAATACATGCAACACACCCCAGACATACTTATTTTGGGAAAGGGTAGCGTTATCAATAACAAAATGACCAACGATAAACTAACTGATTGATTGCCTTTTAACAAACCAAAATCGCCCATAAACGAAACGACAAAATTTCTGGTCGTAAAGCACACATTCTTGCGGTCCGCCGAGATAGCAGGCCCCTTTCGACATTACATTAGTTAAGCCAGACTACCTCTAGAACTCGTTCCGACATGTACTACACCGCATTATGTAGAGATAGAGACACCATGGCATCGCGCATATCTCAGGAGACCTCATTCACATTAAACAATATCAACTTTAAACCTGTTCCGTTAACGGTCATGGCTGCACAGCAAATTCAATTAAGATTTATCGTCTTTGCCGAGTTTAATGATTAAGTTTTTCAAACTTACCGTCCGTTCGGAGCTGACGGCGAATGCACAAGCTTCACAGCGAACAGGAACTGGATGGCACACACTAGCAAACAACACAGGTTCAGGGATAGCGTCAAAGCGCACAGAGCTAGTGTCACTTCGTAAACCACTGCAAATTCCTCCGGAGCACTGGTCGCTGGCGCCGATATCTTCAACAGAAACAGGAGTGCTAGCAACGCAAGCAGCAAGCTCACGAGGCAGAGCAAGGCAAGGGAAGTCAGCGCTTCCTCAGTGGCAGCCCTGTTACTCCGAACTCGTTTGACACTCTGCCGCGTCACATTATGAGCGGTCCCGTTCCCGATCTTCGGAGGCGATGCAACTGGAGGCAGTACGGGCGGGGGTTGGGGTCCGCCAGGGCTGACGCTCGCTGACGTGCCAACGGAATGTTTCGAAGAGTCCAAAGTGGAGACGTTGAGCGGGAGATGATGATGCGGCCGCCGCGGCATGTTCTGGTAGCGGTGTTCGGCATCGTTCGCCGCCGGCGGCCGCGCCGCGTGTTTCAGCATGGTGCACTCTTGAAGAGACCCATGCCGGCTGGCTCGGGACGTGCGCTCGGGCTGCGCTCGCGATCTGACTGGCCTGGCGAGTGGCGGTAAAAGCAGCAATGCTCTACCTGCGAGCGACTGCGTTGCTCACCTGCCTTTAGAAATTGTTGTGTTGGGTTTTCAGTCGACTTTTGTTGCTCATTTTACAAATATTTAAATTTAGAGCTACTGTTCTATTGTTATCTTTATTTGTATTTGTGTTTAGGGTGCTTAGAATCTGTTAGTTTTATATTTGGATGATGATAGAGTCTTAATTGAATTGTGATTGTTTTGTAAATGAAAAGCTTATCGCGGGTGTTTAGTCAGTTAATTGAATCAAAGTAACAATTTATTTAAAACTGATTTAAACAAGCTTCGGTTACGCACGAATACGTGTTAAATGAATTAACGTTAGTAAGTAATGATTTGTTTTGGCCAAAACGTTTAGTTCAAACATGTCAAATACGTTGGAGATAAATGGGAGGAATCACTGAGAATTATAAAAAAGTTAAGTAAACTTACTTACTATAGTAAAGTGGCAGTCTAGGTCGGCGTAACACTTCCGGTTTTTCTGTATTCCAAAATAGCTCTTGTTCTTTGTTAATACAGTCTAGGGCGCACGAGACCATAGACAAGTCTGTTACACCCTCCTAGACCGCCACTGTACCTGTTGTAGCACGTATAAAGAACGCATAATTGGAAATCAGATGCGTCCTCTACAAAGTTCAATTAAATGAACTCAGAAGTTAATAAAATAAAATAAAAAACATCGAATCGTACAATCGCGCGTATCGTGAGAATCGTCATCGAACCGTACGGAGTTTTTTTTTTATCCAATACAGTGTATAAAAGACAGGTTGGCGAAAAATCTCGATTCTCAAAATTTACAGTTATGACATCCATCGTCCCCCACATTAACATAGCTGCCGGCACAGGTTCCTGAGGAAAACTGTTACAAAACATTTCTGAACGAGTGGAATGACCCCGATAAATTTAATTTTGGCTTTGATTACTGCTCAGGAATTTAACTAGGTTTTATTTTACCACTTAGTTCTATCTAGTCGACCCAGCGAACTTCGTACCGCTTAACCTATTAGTATTATGTGCATGTCTTATACTTATTACCTTCCTCTTGAATCACTCTATCTATTAAAATATTTTGCGTAGTTTTAATGATTTAAGTATACATTGGGACAGACGCGGGAAGCGACTTTATTTTATACTATGTATTGATTGATAATCTAGGACGTTTAAATTATTCAGTTCTGAGATGTTATACTGGCTGTTCTTTTAAGGCGGTTATAAATCAAAGGAGGGATTCAGCTCACCATATCTTACAACTTTCCCAAAGCAAAAGGGTCGAAAACTCATAACAGCTGTTCTAAACATTTGTTCGATCAGCTGACGGAGTCAATGTACGGGACAGCTCATTTTTGTTTAAAGATTTTGACCTAAGGTATGGTAAGCTAAATCCTCCTTTGATTTTACCGCCTTGCCAGAAAATCATGTAAGTATATGCAATAGTTCTACTTGAGTACCAATTTTAAGAAGCCAACGATAGCATTCAAGTACCCATACCTACCTATAGACTGTAACAAACAGTACAGTAACCTTTAATATAATTGAAAGTATCTAGGTTTCTTATTATTTGAACTTAGATGAAAATAGAATTAATAATAGAGTATGATTCTAAGCAAAATGTCATAATTTCAGATGCTGTTATTAAAAGTAAAAGGGTACTTAGCGCACTAGCGCCACTATTCAAATTTATTTAATATTTTACACCAAAAACACGTACAACCATATACTTTAGCTGAATTTTTTTAGTTAGGCGTAGCTTAGAACGACGAGACGAACATAGAATAGAATAGAATTACTCTTTATTGCAATCAATACACTTAATATAGGTGATAACAATTAGCAACATAGCACAATTTTTATCCCGTAAACCCCTTGAAAACGTGAAAAATAGGATTTTAAATGTTGAAGCGCAAAACCGGCCGTAATAGATCCGTTTTTATTTTATAGAGTGGCGCACGTGCAGCGTCATATACCTTATGTAATAAAATAGGTCATACTTAAGAGACGTTCATCTGTCAAAATGTATCTTTGGCACGCTTACACCTGGCTTGCAGATGGTAAATGGCAGATGCAGCTGGTGACGATAAAGTGGTTGTGTTCAGTTAGGCAGTACCACTTTTTAGAATTAAGTATAAGTACCAGTGTTACAGATGACAGCTATGTTCAAAATATGTATTCACACACAACCAAGCCTATACTTTGGTACAGTGGCGGCCTAGTACGGCGTAACAAAAAGCCAAAAAAGTCAAAAATTATTTATTCAATATAGGATACAAGATATCACTTATTGAAAGTCAATTAGACTAATATCTAATTGGTATTGATACCTTATTTGGTAAAGTAACCTATACTGCGAGAGGCGAGGTAGTTCAGGGTGCCCACCATTGGCTCAGGCAAACAGATGTTAGCCTTGCCTTACGACAATGGTCGCCTGGAGAGGCCCCCAAACGAGCCCTCCTCTATCAAATGATTCTACCCCCTTTCGCAATTATTTTACAGCGTAGAGAAGAAAGGGGTAACAATATTCACAGATTTTTCTATTATGATCTCGCGTGCGCCCTAGACGTAAGTATTACCAAAAAACAAGAGCTGTTTTTCAATACAGAAAAACCGAAAGTGTTACGCCTTGACCGCAACTTTACCTATGTATCGGACTTAGCCTAATGATACATACGTCATCGGAAATGAGCTATCTTCAAATTAAAATAATGCGTTTTCAATTAGGTATACCTATGTTTATAGTTTTATTAAATTAGTTGCCTACTCTTATTATGGAAACCACTAAGTCGGAAGAAATTGTCGTGTAACAAGATATTACTTAGAGACAGGGTTTTCTTACAAACCGCAAAATGACACGCTCTACTTTTACACTAAGTATTAGACTATTCTTAAGGCTTCCCCTTCCTACTTTACGCTGACTGATATAATTTACTTACTTTATCATAAGTCAGTAAGTATATACTTACTTTCAGCGTATTTGTTACTAGTACTTCGTATTTACTATCATGTGCATGTACCTATTATACTTATAAACCTTACTCTGGAATCACTCTCTCTATTTAAAAAAAAACGCATCAAATCAGTTGCATAATTTAAAACATTTAAGAATACTTAGAGACAAACGCGGGAAGCGACTTTATTTTATACTAGGTTGTATTGTAGATAATGAATGAATGAATGAATATACACTTTATTGTACTCAAATCTAATAATATGTTAACAATCAGCATAAAGTAAGGTGACAATGATTCTTAGTACCTACAGTGCGGTCTAGATAGGCGTAACACTTCCGGTTTTTCTGTATTGCAAAATAATAACGCTTCGACGCTGGAAAGGAAGAAGTACCTAAGCGACATTATGCCTAATGTTCAGGAGAGCAATTTGAAAATCTTGTTTTTGAAAAAAAAATCATAACTATTTTCCTAATTACTCTACAACTGTGAAACCTACATTGCAGACAAACTGATTTTTTCCGCTTTTTTTAATATAAATAGTGTTAATAAAAACGTATTATTTTAGGAGATAGTGTCGCTTAGGTATTTTTAATATAAAAATAGTACCCGGAAAAAATACCCAAGCGCCCAGGCAAAATATTTATCGTCCTAGATAAAACAACACATAGTGATTTCAATACATATCTTAGGCACGGAAAAAATACTGAAATTAACATTTTATTATCACCGCATATTAGTAGAGATGGCTAAATGCTTCAGTTTACTAAAATATTCCTTAGAAAAACTTACTTTTGAAAAAATCGAGTAGTTTTTAAACCCATTAAAACAACATAACATAACATAATCTCACGCCTTTTATTCCCCGAAGGGTTAGGCAGAGGTACCAGCTCAAGAGCCGGACCCACGTTTAGCCGAGTTAAAAATACTACCCATTAAAAATAATTTAAAATCAAAAGTAAATAACGTTTTTCCAACATATGAATAAAGTTAAAACGATAATTTTGAGGGATATTTCTTATAAAATACAGTGAACTAAATTGCACAAAGAAATCCATAACTCCAAGTGTAAAACTACTAGAAAAACTTTAAAATAGCAATATGTGGAGCTGCTATACGTTAAAAGGTATATAACACAATAACACACAATTAAAAATTATAATGGGTACTTGTCTGGAGAATCGAGAGTGCTGAGTGTGAGTTTTTTCCTCACTTTTGGGCATGTTCACATAAACTTTTTTTTTGTAAGGAACGTTAATTCCATTAATTAAAATCATTTACTTCATATCTTGACAATTTTTACTTTTTACTTTACTTCGTCCAGTGTTCTGCGCACACACGTTGTGCGAAGTTTGTATACGTTTGCGGGTAGCTCAACAATCGACGTTGGAACTCTCACTCGAGACTGACGCTATCAGAGGAAGAACATAAAGTATTCATTACCTACCTACGTAGTATTTAGAATTACTACTGGTTTGAGACCTCAGCTTACCTACAGTCATACTACTCTCTCTCTGCTCTGCAGTAGTATCTTATCTCTTTCTGCGCCCAATAATATACTACAAGACCTACGATAAAAATGTTATTCATGGTATTAGATACTCAGCATCTTATCACGAAATATGATACTACACGAAATTAAATCTATTTCCTCACAAATTCCGAACTGTCTCCATAATTTTTTTTTTCATGTTAGGAAGAAACGTTTGTATCCAAACTATCGTGATAATAACATCTCAGATACTCAATGCTCATGTTCTTTGAGAGCTACTAAGGCTATACTTTACGCGAGGACGTAAAGAACTTTTCTTCAGATTTAGTTAAGTCGCAAAAGGGCCGCGCTGGAGGTCACATGGTCTGAAAGGCAGATACCCATAGGTTTGAACGATACGAAAGGTATTTGAATGGAATTAATAGGCACAATCCTATCAGAAGATCTGGTCGCAGATCTTTGTTTTTTAGAGGAAGCCACTGGCGGTCAATTCTTTTTTCAATTAAAATGCTTTTATTTATCCCTAAAACCCTTGACGTACGTACTAATATATTAATAAGGTGTTGGCTTTTTAGGTGGCCACACGTTGAAGGAACGAGTCGAAGAATAAACTTAGTAAAAACTTAACAAACAAGTTTGGTAAAGGTAAAAGCTGTCACTACTAGTCAACCCAACATACACCATATTTATATATTTTTAGGAAACGAAGTAGAATAAGCTTAAAAAAAATACAAATCAGGTTAGCCTAAAGGTTTAATCTTTCAAATTACAATTTTTAATAAAAACAACATGGATTTCACTTGTTAACAATTCAAATATGAAATAACAACCTCAAAACTGAACTTTAAAGAAAATAAACGAACAAAGGAAAAATAGCTCACGACACAGCTCTGGCAGCAACTCCGCACCGACACGACGACCGACAAAATGACGAACGGCTGAGCCGAACAACGCCTTTTATAGATCGGAGCGGGAGTACCGTCATGAACTGTTATTTATTTAATTTTTTGCTTATAATATTATAATACGAATAAAATGTTCGGTACTTAGTTAACTTTCATAGCGTTGTCATCAGAGAAGATGGTCGCTTGATTCCCTGGGTAAAGATAATTGGGCAGATATCTTATTAGCGAGGCGTTTATTCTTTCCTATAACCCATTGATAAACTTTTTTTTTGCCTTGTGTTGACGGCAAAAAATTCTACCACCCCATTTCCTATCGTGGGTGTCGTACAAGGTGACTAATTTTCGAAGCACGGGCAGCAGCATCCTTCGTTGATCAAAACAAAAATTAATTTTAAACAACTATGCTATATAAAACCCGCCTGCCAAGCGTGGCGATTATGGTAAACCCCCCATTTTTTGTTCCGCTCGAAGGAGGACACGGCCACGCGTTTTTTGGAAAGGACCTTGGGAACCACTGATTATTAGCGTCCGATGTCCTTCCCATGTACTTGAGCTTCGTGTTCGGGGATGCTTGTTATTCCCTACTCTTCTCGCCTCTAAAGATGCGGCGGCTCAGTGCCACACGCTGTGCTGCCGCCCTTCACGGGCCCGTTTGATAAGTGTGTCGGTCGGCAAACCCCCCTCCTCACAAGGTTTGTCCTTGTGGTGATCGCTGGGCGAGGCCTGTGTCCAGGCTGCTATGATGATGATTGATACTAGAGTTAGTAACTGCAAATGTTGCTGAATTACTAATATAATCCTTACGATTTTGCGAACCGTAAGATGAAGAGAAAGACCTGTTGAAGGTTTCGGAGGTGCACTGGATGAGGGTCGCATGGGTTAACTAATCAGTAGGTCGATCATTAGATGGGGCATATGTCCAATAGTGGATGCATTTCGGCCGATAAGGTGATGATATCAACGTCTCCACTTTCTTTGGGTAAATAGCCCGATTTTTTAATTTATTTCATTCTTTATATTTTTGAAATAAAATATTCATAGAACTACATTAAAATCATGAGACTCTTATCCATTTGCCATATATGTTGAGAATCAGAAAAAGTTTACATCTATGGTTTTGGCTTAAAACTCAGTGGAAACGGATTTAATCCTATTGAACGACATAGAATAAAAATTCGGGTTGAAACCAATCATTAGACACGCATGTTGATTGATTTGCATTACACTTATTTGAATTGTACAAAAAAAGATAGCAGTTAGTTTCTGTATTATTTTCCTAACCAAATCAAATTAATTGGTAGCGCTGCGAAAAACTTTAATTTCTAATACAAAATAATCCTGGTAAAGATGCCTAAGCGACGGCTCAATTAATATTAACGGTGCGTACGCGCTACCTAAATAACAATTTAAATTGCAAATACTGTTTTTTCGTTACCAACCACCATGCCATAAATATTTACAGCCCGGGCAAGCGACATATGCTTGGTATCGCAATATGCTTAAATCATGAATTATTATAATTGTGTTTCCATCAGAAAATACCTAAACGCCAAATAAAATCGAAAAGTCGGCAGGTAAAAGTACCCAAGCGACATCTAACTTTTATTATATTTTCCTTATAAAATACCTAATCTATCGTTTAATTAAAATAAGTTCTGGAAAAAAATACCCAAGTTCCATATATAAATTAATAAAAGATGATCAAAACTATCTTCATTCTCCATTAAAGATTTTATATTCCAGGAAAAAATACTTAACCAGAATTACAAAAGACATTTGGAGTAGGGTAAACATACCTTAGCAATAATTTAATTTTGAAAATTTCGACAAAAACTATCCAAATAAAAATAAATAAAAAATTAGATACCTAAGTAAAAAAATAATAAAAAAGATCGAAAACTTGTCGCTTGGTCGCCATAAAAAGATGGAAAAAGAGGGAAATCTAAAATACCTAAGCGACATAAATTTCATCGTAGAGACATGAGAGTGACACCAAAAGACGCAGAAAAATCTGACGATTCCAACAAGGTATATAACTCAATATCGCCCATCTTGTCGCTTAGGTACTTTTTCCTTTCCAGCGTCGGCTTGATCTTTGTTAATACAGTCGAGGGTGCACAAGACCATAGAAAAATCTGTTACTCCCTCCTAGACCGCCACTGTACTTACCTATTGTGTCTCTTCAAAGTGCTACGCTTGATCTCGCCTGCAATTTTTGACATTTCACATTGTGTTTCACCTTTGCCGTGTGAACACACTCAGCGGGTTGCTTTTGAGAAATCGCTCTTAGCGATAAGGTCACCAATTGCATACCTACTTGAATTAGGATAACCTCACCATCATCATCTTCTGCCGAAAGACGTCTACTGCTGGACATAGGCGACCGACCGATCGAGCGACCCTCATCGAGTGTATTCCCGCAGCCTTAACCAGGTGGTCTGACCACCTTATGGGGGGTCTGCATGCTCTGCGTCTTCCGGATCGTCTGTTCTTCGAGCTATGTGCCCTGCCCATTGTCACTTAAGTTTCGCAATTCTTTGGGCTAAGTCGGGGATAGGATAACCCACTGTAATTTAACCTTACTTTGATGATTGCAACAACGTAATTTGACTCTTGTCTTGTGCAGTGCAGCAGTGAACATAGTAGGAGTATATACCTACTTAATCTACTATATATATAAAAATTTATCGTGGTTCGTTAATCTCGCTAAAACTCGAGAACGGCCCGGCCGATTTAGATGGTTTTGAAATGTTTGCCGTAGATTAAGGAACCTAGGGAAGGTTTAAAAGGTGAGAAAATCTGTAAAAGTTAAGTGGAAGTTAGTAAATACAACAATTTAATTTCCCTATACAAAATGTTCCATTACTGTTCTATAAATTTTCCTGTCAAAGACGTTGACGTTTGACGTTGTTGTTTACAATTCTCCCATTCTAGGCGGGCAAAGTATTATTGTCCATACGTCCAAGTTTTAGTGGGTAGGTACTAGGTAGTGTAAAAACCATCGTGTAAACTTCTAAAGGCGTTAAGGAGTTTGCCGGATCAGCTAGTTATATTTAAAAATAAACAAGTACCTAGTTGGTTAAAAAGAAAATCGCAAAATAGATTAACTTAGTCTTTTAATCCCATTAGAAGACGTATCAGGCAGGCTATGCAAGCAATGAGTGAACAAGCGGCCATCGGCCGGGCTAGGCAAAAAGAAAAACTGGTTGTCACAGCGCGCAGCCTCCACGGCACTTCTAAACAAGAATGTTGAAAGTCTAGTGCTTGGCTTGCCTACTAGTTCTGCCTGCACGTAGAGTGTGGACTTGAGATGGGCATTGTTAATACGTATATAAATAGGCTAGTCGACACGGCGAACTTCGTACCGCGTAACCTATTACTATTCTGTGCATGTATTGCACTTATAAACTTTCCTCTTGAATCACTCTATCTATTAAAAAAAAACGCATCAAAATCCGTTGCGTAGTGAATTAAGTATAGGTACATAGGGACAGACGCGGGAAGCGACTTTATTTTATGTAGGTACTGATTGATGATGTATTTTAGGGTACTCAAAAGTTAGGTGGAAATCTACGATTATGTATTTAATTTCCTGTTTTTTTTTTATAAAATAAATTTTATTTTATATAAAATAAATTTTATTATATAATAGGGTGTACGTACCTTACCTACCTTTAGACTGTCCTTTACGCCGATATAACGCTGACTTAGACAGCAAACGGTTTCTTAGTGGTAAGTAGGTGAAAACCTACAGCACATGCTGAGTCAGTGCCATTTTACGGCAGCTGCAACACACAAACAGCTTTTTTTTAGTTTTAGTTTATTTTTACTTTTTAGTTTATTTTACCTTTAGTGTGTAAATATGTTTGAATGTATGTCTCATTGTTATGTTATGTTATGTTGTGTTTGTGTGACACAGGCTGCTGTAAATAAATGATTTCTTTCTTTCTTTCTTTTCTTTCTAAGTGGCTGATATTACAGATGCTATACAGAATGCCTGTGTTACTTGGGTTAGACGGTTAGACCTATTCTTACGCAGGGACCTGCTGTCGCTGCAGAGCTTTGAATATTAAAATTCTTCAGTAGTTGAGAACTCAGTCAATAAATTATTATTTTCGATTGGGTCCAATTTTTTTTTTTTTCAAGGTTTAAGTACTTGTAGCGATGTAATTAGCCATCCCACATACTTATACCTACTTATATAAAAAAGTGGTTAATCTTTGAGTGAGTGTATTGCGTTTTTATCATAAACGTTAGATAGTATTAAATAATTTAGCAATAAAAAGCTCATGTTCACAGTTTACCTAGGCGAATTTTGATAACAGGCTGGAGGCAGATGCGATTTTTGCACATGTTTAAACCATTTAATTAGCCATGAAGCTGATTTACCCTATTATTTTAAATCTATTTTGCGTCTTCTATTAAAATTCTGAAAAAAAAAAAAAAGTATATATTGCGTGTTAGGGGGCTTACACCAGTTGCTAGCGGAAAAATAAAAAAAGCGCGATTCTTTTTACACTGTTTAAACTTGAATTAATTAATGATCTCTTTATTTTTAACAAAATGCGAGCTTATTGCTCTAAACGATTTCTTCCAGTTGTTCAGTTCATGTTGTGCAGCGTTTAGGTTAAAGCGTTAGGTTTTTACTAGAAAATACTAACTTACCTATGATTTTTTTTTGCCACTATGGAGCTAATCGGTGTAATACTTAAGACCTCTTAATAATAACTATTATAACTTAGTCCAGTATTAATTATCTACAATCTTCTTGTCAAGATTCTTAACTAATTTAAAAACCTGTTACCTATTTAGCAGAGTCTGAGATAATTTTATCTTACGCAAGAATAACATGGTCGGGGTCAATGTTTGTTGATAAACGCAGTTATGTATCATCTGTAGAGTAATGTACGTGAAACGTAACCCTTAGAATTAATAAGTGAATCTTAAGTTAAATCGTGAAAATTTAATTATGACGTAAGTTTATTTCCTCTACTAACCATTTATCAATAAAAATCTGTCCATCTCACATCATTGAGCTGCGACGAAGTTATTAAATTTATAACAATGAAAACGGTTTTTAATTTAAATTCTATGGCACATGGTCGAGGAGCATACGTAAATAGAGCTTAGTAATAGTAATTACAACTTTGTTTTGTATAAGTTTGTACCCTGTGCCACGGTATCTCGCTGTGCCTCACGAGATGACGGCGCCATACACTATACTTTCAATGAAAGAAGGAAAATTATCTCTGCTTCAAAGAACAACGATTTTGTTCTCTACAGAATTCTTGTTTCAAAAAAAAAACCTACGTATTGAGGTAATTAAGTTCATCTAATATCTAATCCATCTAAAGTGGTAAAGTAACTCGTGTAGTATTAACAGTGCATGCGTGGGCTCGACATACAATTTAGGGTTCCGTATGATGATTTCTTTACATACCTACAGACAAGTAATGGACGTAATCGTGATTGGCTGCGGAGCGTCCGGCATCGCTGCACTGCGGCAACTCCACAGAGCTGGCCTCAAGGTATTTATTTTTTTATTTTTATTTTAACAGTAAATTATCTGTATTTTTAAAACAAACTGTCACCATCTCAGTCGAAAGAATCTACTGCTGGACATAATGGGCCGTTCCACAGATCGCCACAAAGTCCGGTCTTGTACGAATTTATCCAGTGAAATCCCGAAAACTTTATTGCAACATAAAAAACAGAAATAAAACGTTTCTTTTCACGTACAAAAATGGCAACAAGCGCTTGTTTGCGCTGGTTCGAAAAATATATAGAAAATACCTGCGTTGACGAACCAGCGCAAACAAGCGCATGTTATCAGCTTTGTACAGTGGCGGACTAGGTCGGCGTAACACTTCCGGTTTTTCTGTATTGCAAAATAGCTCTACTTCTTTGGCAATACAGTCTAGGGCTGCCGAAACCATAGACAAATCTGTTACGGCCTCCGTTCGCCACTGTACAGTCTAGGACGGCGTAACAGATTTGTCTATGGTCTCGTGCGCCCTAGACTGTATTACCAAAGAACAAGAGCTATTTTGCAATATAAAAAACCGGAAGTGTTACACCCTCATAGACCGCGACTGTACCTGAAAACTGACCGTTAACGTAACTTTTTATTTTCTAGGTGATAGGGCTAGATGCAGCTGACAGGATTGGAGGCAGAATACATACAACAGAAGGCTTTGGGAATGGAGCTATTGATATTGGAGCTGCATGGTAAATGAACACGGTTAAAACCTTGTTAAAACATGCAAAAACTTTGAAAATAAACCTTTAAACCCCAACTTACAACTTTACAACAAAACTTCCCAAAAACTATTATTATACTACACAAACTAGACCGTTCCCCTCGTACAGTGGCGGACACGGTCGGCGTAACACTTCCGGTTTTTCTGTATTGCAAAATAGCTCTTGTTCTTTGGTAATACAGTCTAGGGCTGACGAAACCATAGACAAATCTGTAACGGCCTCCTAGTCCGCCACTGTACAGTTCTAGGAGTTCAGGCGTTCTAGGAGGCCGTAACAGATTTGTCTATGGTTTCGTCAGCCCTAGACTGTATTGACAAAGAAGAAGGGCTATTTTGCAATACAGAAAACCGGACGTATAACGCCGTCCGTATCCGCCACTGTACGCCCACGAAACCGTAAAAACAGAACTGGACATGTCCATAGTTCAAAATAAGACAAGTGATCCTCAAATTTATTTTCCAGGTGTCATGGCGAGAAAGACAACATAGTTTTTGAGCTGGCAAACCCACACAACTTGCTAGGTCGACCGGAAGCGGATACTAAATGGTATGTTACATCTTCCGGTGAGGTAGTTCCGGTAGAAGATGGAGAAAAGATTGTAAGGGTTTTGGACGAAGCTCTAGGAAAAGCTGAGAAGAATAATGACAGATCGATTTCTGATGTTTTGAGGGAAACGTAAGTAAATAATTTATTTCTATTTAAAATAATTTATTATTTTATAGTTTTGTTTATTTCTATTAAACCCCTGATTATATTATCTACCAGTATATTTCAAGACCAGTTTACGAAACTTTTTGATTTTATCTCCTAGTTTGTCAGACCGAAATCGTGTTGTGTCAAAATAAAAATGACGATTTTAAAATGAACTTACTTCACTCTCTTCAGTAGCTAAAACATTTTGGACATCGCATTACTTCAGAATTTATAAATTTAAACATTTTTTTTTTTACCTACTTATTTAATTTTGAATGCTTTTTTTAAAACCATCTTATTACTTTCCAGAGTAAAAACGAACATCACTCTCAAGCAAAACCCTTTATCTCCCTCAATTCTAGAATGGTACGAGAGAAACAACCACTTAGGGGGTCAAAAGGACCCCAAAGAAGGCAAATCTTTAAGGGGGTTACTTGAGGGAATCCCATGTGAAGGCGAATTTATGTTGAATTGGAAAGAAAGGGGGTTTAAGACAATTTTAGATATTTTATTGGTAAGTTGTATAAAATGTAAACTATTACTGCAAAATTTTATCTCTAATCAACTTAGCGCGTTTTGTAAAAAAAATATTTTGTAATAATAATATTGTTTCAGGACAGATACCCAGACGAATCCAAAGAGTTGCCAATCACAATTTATACCCAGAAAGAAGTAGAAACTATCAAATGGAAGGCTAGCCAACCAGGTTTTGATGCAACAGATAAATTTGTGCAGATAAAATGTAAGGATGGCAGCCTTTATGCAGCTAAAAGCGTTATTGTTACTGTTTCCATAGGAGTTTTGAAGGACGGGTAAGGGTAATATTTTTAATTTTAATACGCTTTGTGACTAGAGTTAATTTATTCTTTAGCACTACAAATGTAGATTGTAGGTAAGTATATCTTAATGTAAAAAACTTTAAGCCATAATGGGGTTGGGGTGATGTCACTTCTTAGAAGATTTTTCATTTGATACCCATATTTTAGGAGTGCATTAAAATAACCAGTCCGCCATCTTGGGTGTGCCGCCATGTTGGATTTGAAATGACGTCACACAATTAACCGTGCATTAAATTGTGCAGCATTATAGTAATAAATTATTTCAGGCACAGTCAACTCTTCAACCCCTCACTACCGAAAGAGAAAATCAACATCATAAATTCAATGCAAATGTGCGTTTTGGACAAAATATACATTGAATTTACTGCTCCTTGGTGGCCTAATGCACCCGCTGCTTTCACTATCCTTTGGAAACCAGAAGACAAGCTCAAGTTCAGTCAAAACGAGCAATGGATAACTGAAATTTACGGTCTAATGACAGTTAACCAGCCAAATGTTTTGCTAGCATGGATTTACGGCGACGGTGCGAAGGAGATGGAAACAAAGAGTGAGCGAGAGGTTAGGGAGGGGGTGGAAAAGTTGTTGGACGTGGTTTTTAGAAAACAGTTTGACGTTATGCCGACTAAGAATGTTATTAGGTGAGTTATTATTCTATATATTCAAATATATACTTTAGTTTATGTATGCGAAAGTAGTTTTCGTTTCAGCTTGGCCAAAATGCTTTTTGTCAATTCTTTTATACAGGTCGCCACCATTCTCAATCGATTGTAGTGACTTTTTAGTAATGAGTTTATGTTTTTGTCAAATTGAGAAGCGATCCAGAATCCTTTCTTAATTAAATTTTAAATCCTTCGTAAACGCACGTTGTATAGGCTATGTTTTATTAACGTTGTTGGTTGAGCATAAATTTGTCTGTGGATTGTAAATATAATTCTCGATATACTTTTAAAATAAATTTGTCACAATTAGATTGTAAATTCAATTTCCAGGTCCAAATGGGCCTCAAACGCGCTGGCCCGCGGCGCCTACGCATACCGCACGGTGGTGACTGAACAAAATGGCGGACATGGAGCTTCTGTTCTAAGCGAGCCTTTATGCATTGAGGGATTCCCTATTGGTACGTAAAGATTGGATTGTTTGTTTGAACCGAATAGGCTCCGAAACTTCTGGACCAGGAATGTTCTTTCACCTTTAGAATCAGACATTATTCATGATAAACATAGGCTATAATATAAAAAAAATACTTAACTAAATTAATAATGGAAATAACAATAATATCATTCTATTACAACTATTAAAGGAACACAACTGTACATTCCCTAAGAAAAGCAGTAATGGTTTTTTGAATGCTGTCAGTATCATCAAATATTATTAAACTAGTCGACCCGGCGAACTTCGTACCGCCTAACCTATTACTATTTTGCTCATGTATTATACTTATAAACCTTCCTCTTGAATCACTCTATCTATTAAAAAAAAACCGCATCAAAATCCGTTGGGTAGTTTAAAAGATTTAAGCATACATAGGGACAGACGCGGGAAGCGACTTTGTTTTATACTATTTATTAAATACCCTTTTACCAAATAAACTAAGGAAACTAAAGATGGTAAAGAAAGAAAAACTTACCGAATTTTGGTTTTCAGTATGTTTTGCGGGTGAAGCTACATCACTGCACCACCACGGCGCCGTGCACGGTGCCGTCGAGGCCGGCTTCAGGGAGGCGGATCGACTTATCAAATGTTTTAAAAATATTTCACAGTAAAATTAGAAGAAAAAAACTTGTTTCACGTCGGGGTCACCAACGGCTCTACCACAAAAAGAGTTAATCTGGTTTAGAATAGGTTTAAAACACTCATGTGTTATACAAATTGGCGATTTTGACGGTCTACTTTTTTGTGATAAGGGTCAAATGTTTAATAAATCTGTATACATCTGTAAAAATATTTTTTGAATAAACAGTTTAATTATTTAATGTTTAATGTATATTTTAGTTTCGGCAGCTTATATTGCTGTCACCTACTAAACGGTTGAAATTAAAAAGCCTTGTGTAAAAAAAGATCACATTATTTATTATTATTTACCTACATTGTTAAGAATAATCAAATAAAACTATTTTTGAATTAAGAGCCAGTTTACAGGGATGCTAGCGCCATTCGCGAAAAAAAAAAATATCTCTAAACTAAGGCAAATATCAAAAATGTGGCACAGTATGACACTAGATAATGTATCCTAGTATTTTTAGGGAACTGTTGTATAGCTTTTAAGTTAAAGACCAAAGAAAGCTACAAAGTGTGCTTAAAGTGGCCACTTTTCGCAACAATCGGTGTATAATTTTGTTTTTTAAGTTAGGACTACTTTAATGTGCTCAAAAAATACTAAGCGAGATTATCAATTGTCATACTGTGCCACATTTTGATATTTGCCTTAGTTTAGAAGATATATTTTTTTTTTCGAGAATGGCGCTAGCAGCGCGGTAAACTGGCTCTTAAGTATTAAAAAGGCATAATAAAATGATAATAATGAGACCGAATACTGAATTATAAAAGTGCAATTTTCCAATATTGTTTAGCAATAACAATACACAAACTACTAAACTTATTTAACTGACTAGACTTAACGCTTAACTAAATGAAAATAACATTGTATCAAAACAATCGAACAAAACGCTCGAACATTGTAAAGGTTGCAATCTTAAAAATAATAATTTTTAGACTACATTTTTGGAGATATCTCGTTATGAAAACAAAACACGATAACTCCATAAATTCCCTAAGTATAAACGACATCATTTATTACTTTGGAACTGATTATATTGCCTTCTTCATCAACATCACACATAGTTATCTCCACTTTCTCCTTTTTAACACTTTCACTCTTAATTTTTACTACGAAATGTTTCGGAGTTTTTTCGGTCGCCTCAGATTTTTCTTCGATCTCAAAATCAAATGAGGAAGTGATCTGTTCCTTAAAGCCGTTTCCTTCTACTATCTTTTTTGACACCTCTAGACTTTCGTAGCGCGTTGTTGTAAGGCGGTACATGCCGTCTTCGCTTATCTGATATCTGTAATCAAATTCAAAAAAACTATGAGCATACGTAACGCTTGGTTAAAAACCAAAATCAAAAAAGCATTGGGGGAAACCTGAACCACTTCGCCTCAGGATCCTATGTTTTAAATTGATTGTTTGTCTGGCTCCGAAATTACTGGAACATTTCCAATTTCATTAAATAAAATTCTTTCACCATTAAAATCCTACACTATCATTGATTAAGAAAGGCTGTACAATATTCTTAAAAATATCTAATAGCACATACAAAAAATTTTTTTCTGTAAACTTATACTGGAAGTTCGCAGTGTCAGCTAGTCATCATCCCAGCCGAAAGACGTTAATAGCTGGACATAACCCTTCCCACACATCGCCACACCGACCGGTCTTGAGCGACCCGGAAGGAGTGTAATCCCGCAGTCTTCACCAGGTCGCCTGGCCAGCTTGTAGTAGGAAAATTAAATAAAGCAATTTCCAAAACAGACTAAGTGAGCCCAAAACCTACCCAAGCCGGCTATGCCCGCAAGGCCACGAAACCCTGTACACTTTGACGAGGTGTTTCTTCAGCAAACTGCCTCGCGTGTACACCTTGTTACACCTCGGGGAACAATATCTATAAAACCTTATCAAAACAGGCTATGTGAGCACAAACACAACTAAACCGGCTATGTCCACAAGGCCACAAAACCCCGTGCAATTTAACTAGGTCTTTCTTCAGGAAACTGCCTCGTTTGTACACCGTGTTACTTTCCTCTAAAATCTTATCAAAACAGGCAATCTGATCACAAAACTCACCTAAACCGGCTATGTCCACAAGGCCACGACACCCCGTGCAATTTGACGAGGTGTTTAGTGAGGAGGCTGCCGCGCGTGTACACCTTGTTACTTTCCTCGGGGCACATGTGGCAGATGTATTTTCGTATTTCCTTCTTTTTCTTCTCTTCTGTAAAGAAAATTGGCATGTTATTAAGAAATTGAATATAGAGTTCTGTTACTGACAAAATGGCGGATTGCAGTATTTGAATATTTTATTTTAATAAAAATCATTTTCAAAGTTTTAAATCTTTTATTGTATTTTCAGCTTCAATCATGAAATCTTTAATTTTTTTATGTTATCGTCACACCTAGGGTCCACTCTGGGCTATGTTGGTGGCATTATTGTTCTTCTGCAAATCTGATCATTTCTTATTCCTAGGAAAACTATTAATTATAAAACTTACCCGCACTATCTTCAGAGTCTGAACTGCCTTCTTTTTTAAATTTTGCTTTCCTCTTTTCATGTGTTGCTATGTGCTTACGAAGGTCCCATTTCGTTATTGATCTAAAAAATTAACAGTATTCTTTAAAAGTCTAGTAATTAAAAAACTTTTTATAAAAAAATTAAACCGCCGAAAAAACTGAAAAGCATTAAATAATAGGGAAACATTTTCTATTAGGCCTTAATTTACTCAGTTCTTAAAGTAATTTTGGATTACCAAGAAATTTTAAGTCGGCGCCACACCACACAAGCAAATTCATTATCTATGTAAAGCGCGATGCGCAGCGGCATACGTTTTTCGGTTATTTCTTTCATTTCAGGTAATTTAGTGATCTTTATTCGTTGATTCTGTGGCACCGACTCAAAATTTCTTGGTAATCCAAAATTACTTTAAGAACTGAGTAAATTAAGGCCTAGTAGAAAATGTTTCCCTATTATTTAATGCTTTTCAGTTTTTTCGGCGGTTTAATTTTTTTATAAAAAGTTTGTATTTTTTGCTTTTCAGTTTTTTTTGGGCTAATTTTTTTGACTCCAGCTAAGGTAAGGTCGGTGAGGCGATTTGTGAGGGAGGCCTATGTCCAGCAGTGGACGTCTTTTTCCAAAGATATTGTAGGTAGGTATCAAAAGTTATAATGTAACACGGAAATGCAACCTGCGAGTGGATAAATCGACCCGCCGACCAAAAAGTCACCCCTGGCTAAGGCCGCCAATTTTGCCACTTAGTGACATAAAGTTACATACACACTTTTACGTTACGGTAACGCAGAAGTAACGCAAAAGTTACATATTTTTTTGTAAAGCTAAGAACACAACTTAGGTAATATTTTGAGTATATATTTTTTTAAATGGAATGAGTACGAATCTATTTCTATTATTTTTCATATTTAATGGTTAAATAGGGTTTTCTTTATTCACATAATAACAGTTGTTTTAGGAATAAAATAAATCAAAACGACCCACAAACCCAAATAGATTTTAATAGTTGAGCTTGTTCTCTCAACTAAATAAATAGAGTTACCTACTAAAAATATAGCTAAATCGTTAAAGAAAAATAGTTATTTAAATAATTCTAATATAAAAATTTACGCACACAAAATTCGATGAGCACATGGCTTTATATCATTTTATGTTACGTTACATAAAAAAAATGTTAACGGTTACATAAAAGTAACATAAAAGCAACGAAAAAGTCACATAAAAGCGAAAAATTCAACATGTTTTGGTCAGCATTTCGAAAGTAAACAGAATAGCAGGCTTAAACCTAGATTTTCGGATAATTTAAGCATTGTCGAAACTATGAATACAACATTCATCAAAAACTAGCGTATGCAGAGGTTAAAATTAAAAAAAAAATGTTTTGCGATTTCGCTGACGAAGCACGTGTGCACCACTTTGACATCAAATTATTCTCAAGATCATAGTTTTAATAGGTTTATGAAAAAAAATATCGTTAGTGTTGCCAAAGTAATCATTACAATTAACCAAATTTATATTCAAATGCTACGTAACTCGAGATAATTCGTCACATAAAAAATGTTACATAAAAGTGAAAAACTCGGGACATGGGTTCAAACATTGATAAAAACTAAATAAACAGAGTTATGATAGAATTCTTCCTTTTATTTGATAATAAAAATATCGTACTTGGGCTAGGCATAGAAAGATTTTTAATAACTCCAAAAAAAATTTCATAATTTTGTAAATTTCGTCAGCAAGTGTTTTTGGGACAAAGATAATATGTATGAAAAAAAAAACTCACTTACAAAAAAATTAATTAAAATAAAACTACGCTAGCTACAGCCATTTTCTAATCGGCCATTTTTTCCCTAAAGATTGCTTTGCAAGAAATCATAGCCGAAGTAAATAAAATTTTAAAATTTTAAAAGTTATTTAGGAAAACTTAAAAGTGTAGCAAAAAGTGGCAAAATTGGCGGCCTCACCCCCCTATTTTCCCACCCTTAGGGTGGAAATTTTATTAAAATAAGAATTATTAAAATCGGTCCACACAGTAAAAAGTTATGCGTGATCATACATAAAAAAAAAAAAATACGCGACGAATTGAGAACCTCCTCCTTTTTGTTTTTTCGTCGGTTAAAAACAATACATCAAAGTCTAGTGTTTAAGTTACTTTTTGGGTTGGGTAACTCTAAAAGTACAGAACCGATTTTGATGAAAAGCTGTTTTTTGTAAGTTAGAAAACCAAAACACATTAATAACGAGTAAATCAGTCTTTCTGTTCGGCGTGCACAAATAAAAAACAGATCACAACTTACTTAGTGTCAAAAAAAAGCATATTTCAATAATTGCTACGTAATTTTTACCAAGAGCGAAGCGAGCGAACCCAGCGAAGTCTTCTTTAAACGAATCTACAAAGCTAGACACTTTATTTTAAGTACTTTATATATAGTTATAAATTTACTTACCTATGACTACAATGCGGACACCTATGCGGTCTGTTCTCAATCCCCGTATCCAGATGTCAGTAAGCGATGTGCGTAGCGAGCGAAGCCAGCGAGGGCGCGGACATGTCTAACTAATAAGTCACTATAGGGTTGCCTTTTGTCTATACAATTTACCAATCAGTAAAGAAAGATATCAACGCACCTATGAGAACAATGACGACAGAACAACGTACCTTTTACCACGAGCGAAGTAAGCTAACCCAGCGAGGTTTTCTTTGAACGAACCTAAAGAGCCAGTAATAGCACAGCAACACACCTAAGAACACATATTTAGAGATAATTATTACAATTAATTTACCTATGACTACAATGCGGACACCGATGAGGTCTATTCTCGGCACCGGTATCCAGATGTCGGTAGGCGATGTGCGTAGCGAGCGAGGCCAGCGAGGGCGCGCTCATGTCTTACTTATAATAAGTCACTATAATGTTGTTTCCATTTCTTGTACCTTTCATTAATGAGGAAAGAGAGTGAGGCTAGCAAAGCCTTCTTAACTGTACATGAACTCATCAGCTGCATAATGTATAATGACTATGCTACGTACCTTTACCCCAAGCGAAGAGAGTGAAACTAGCGAAGTATTATCTGCAAGAACATTTATCTAGAGCTAGACAGTAATATGAACAATGAACTTACCTATGACTACAATGCGGGCACCTATGCGACCTATTCTCGGCACCAGTATCTAGATGTCGGTAGGCGATGTGCGTAGCGAACGAGGCCAGCGGGGGCGCGGACATGTCTAACTAATAGGTCACTATAGGGTTGTCTTTTTTCTATACCATTTACCAATGAGTAAAGAAAGCGTAGGACAGTTATATCAACGCACCTATGCGTACAATGACAACAGAACAACGTACCTTTTACCACGAGCGAAGTGAGCTAACCCAGCGAGGTTTTCTTTGAACGAACCTAAAGAGCCAGTAATAGCAAAGCAACACACCTAAGAATACATATTTAGAGATAATGAACTTACCTATGACTACAATGCGGGCAACGATGCGGTCTATTCTCGCTCCCAGTATCCAGATGTCGGTAGGCGATTTGCGTAGCGAGCGAGTCCAGCGAGGGCGCGCTCATGTCTTACTTATAATTATCATCATCATCATTTCAGCCGTAAGACGTCCACTGCTGGACATAGGCCTCCCTCAAGGCTCTCCATCTGTACCGATCGCAGGTGGCCTGCATCCAGCGTGGACCCGCAGCCTTGCGCAGATCATCCGTCCATCTGGTCGGTGGACGTCCTACGCTGCGCTTGCCGATCCGTGGTCTCCACTCGAGAACTTTTCGGCCCCAGCGGCCATCAGTTCTGCGGGCTATATGACCTGCCCATTGCCACTTCAACGAGCTTATCCGCTTGGCTATGTCGGTGACCCTGGTTTCTCTGCGTATGTCCTCATTTCTGATTCGATCCCGCATAGAAATCCCGAGCATAGCCCGCTCCATGGCTCGTTGAGCTACTCGGAGCCTGTTCATAAGCCCTATAGTGAAGCACCACGTTTCAGAACCGTATGTCATCACTGGCAGCACACATTGGTTAAATACCTTCGTCTTCAGGCACTGAGGAATATTGGACGAGAAGACGTTGCGTAGTTTCCCGAACGCCGCCCATCCGAGCTGGATTCGGCGATTGACCTCCTTCTCGAAGTTGGACCTACCTAACTGGATGGTTTGTCCTAGGTATACGTACTCGTCGACAACTTCGAGAACCGAGTTCCCAACCATAACTGGGGTAGGCAGAACATGGACATTAGACATGACCTTCGTCTTGTCCATGTTCATTTTACTTATAATAAGTCACTATAATGTTTTTTCTATTTTTTGTACCTTTCATTAATGAGGAAAGAGAGTGAGGCTAGCAAAATCTTCTTAACTGTACATGAACTCATCAGCTGCATAATGTATAGTGACTATGCTACGTACCTTTACCCCGAGCGAAGTGGGTGAACCTAGCGAAGTATTATCTGCAAACATTTATCTAGACAGTAAAATGAACAATGAACTTACCTATGACTACAATGCGGGCACCGATGGGGCCTATTCTCGGCACGAGAAGCGAAGAGCGAACGAGGCCAGCGGGGGCGCGGACATGTCTAACTAATAGGTCACTATAGGGTTGTCTTTTTTCTATACCATTTACCAATGAGTAAAGAAAGCGTAGGACAGTTATATCAACGCACCTATGAGTACAATGACAACAGAACAACGTACCTTTTACCACGAGCGAAGTGAGCTAACCCAGCGAGGTTTTCTTTGAACGAACCTAAAGAGTATGTAATGGCAAAGCAAAGCAACACACCTTTTTTTTTTTACATAGCCTCTTTAGTATCCCACTGCTGGGCAAAGGCCTCCCCCGCTTGCTTCCATTGATCTCTGCTCGTTGCAGCCTCAGGCCACTTAGTTCCAAAGTAAGAGTCGAGATCGTCCCGCCATCTTCGCCTCGGTCTGCCGCGCTTTCGGCGTCCATCGCGTGGGATCCACTCTGTGGCAAGCAAGCAACACACCTAAGAATACATATTTAGAGATAATGAACTTACCTATGACTACAATGCGGGCACCGATGGGGCCTGTTCTCGCTCCCAGTATCGAGATGTCGGTAGGCGAGGTGCGTGGCGAGCGCGGCCAGCGAGGGCGCGGACATGTCGCAGCGCGCGCACGCGTACACGGACACGTGGCGGCGCGCGTGCTCGCGCAGCAGGTAGGCCGAGCCCAGGCGGCGCGGACACATCGAGCATTGGAAGCTCGACGCGGGGTCTGCGTTCTGGGGTCGAGGAGTTTATTACAGAGATGAATAGGAGATATTCGAATAGTAATAATAGCATTTACGGGCTTATACGGTGCGAAACTAGTGCCACTTCCGATAAATAATTAATCTTCTAAACCATGGCCGAAATAAAAAAAATGCGTCTTTGACTCCCTAGATAATCTTGCTTAGAATTTTTAGGGCCCTGATTTTTGATTGCGGCCATGGTTTAGAACAGTGGTGCCCAACCGGTAGCTCGCGGGCACCTGGTAGCCCGCGGCCTGTTTTCTAGGCGCCCCCGATCAATTTCGGTAAAACGAAGTAAACAATAACTAAATGTAGCTTTGATGACCGAAAAAAATTTTTTTGCAATCTAAAGACAGCTATGAAGAAAAACTCGAAGATAGGGCTTGGCTATCCGACTTGCTTGACATTTCTAACCGGGGCGGGCCGTGTGGTTGGTCGGGCCGTGGACGGGGCACGGATTTAACACGTTACATATATTTTGTATAAAGCAATTTATATCACACCGTGCATTGCATAATCCGTGCCGCGTCCGGGCCCGCTCGAGACGCTTGTCTACACCGTTTGTTGCGCGCTTCATAAAAAATTAAATGTATAATCCGTGCCCCCTCCACGACCCGCTCTAATGAGTAAGTATCATCCCTGACTTCGAAACTAAATAAACTTTACAAAACATTGCAAGAAAAAAAAGAAAAGATATCAGACAATATGATGAGCGCGATTTTTAGCTTACTTTAATAAAATCGATCTGTGGAAGAGTCAGTGAGAGGAGAAAAAATTTCAACATTTTCCTTCGTTTACTCTTCTTGTGGACGCTGAATTTCGGAGTATGTGGAGCTGTTTAATGAGTTAAAATCGAAATTTCAAATGCGTTTTGGCATCATTTTAAAAATTGATTTGCCTGTATAGGTTAACTGCACTGTGGGGCCGCGTGTCGTATCGGGATTTCCAAAATAGCCCTTGGAGCAATACCAGTTGGGCACCACTGGTTTAGAAGATATTAATTATTTATCGAAGTGGCGCTAGTATCGCAATTTGTATAACAGTGTAAGGTGACAATCGATAAAGACGATTTCTTTCAGGAAACCTTGTTTTAGTAATGAATATCTTTAAAAAAAATAAGATAAGCTGCCCTTTTATTGGCTTGATTTTTATTTGTACTTTAGAAAGTTTAACAGAAATAAATAAAATAACTTTCCCCATTTTGTCTTGAATTTCACCACTAGATGGCGTTAGGAGAAACGAAGTTTTCTGAGTCAGTTAATATAATACAAGCAATAAATAAATATCAATAAAAGTAGAACGTGTCGTGGGACACGCGATAGGAACGAAGGCCGACTGACAGTCGAGCAAGTCACTGCCCATATGGAGGGGAGCTAGTACTGCGAGCGAGGAGAGATATATATAGTTCTCGGTCTCTTTCATTCTCTCCTACTCTGTAACGTTTTTGTGTCTCACTTCAGCCGTAACATTGCACTTTTTTAGCTAGGTAACGCAACCCGAGATAAGGAATTTCATTCCAAAATCAAAATCACAAACCTGCCTCCTCAAATGATCAGCGAGCCTCCTGTTATTATGAAAATGTGTCCCGCAGTGGGAGCAAGCGATAACCTTCTCTCCGCAGTGTGATCTCACGTGTGAGACAAGAGCGTTCTTCCTGTTGAAGGTAGCTCCACAGCCAGCCCAGGAGCAGAGTGGCTTTTGGGCGTAGTTTGCGTGCTGGCGTACGTGAGTGAAGTATACCTTTAAGGAATAGGATTAGAGTTTAATTTGACTGCTTCGTGGCTCAGTTGGCAGTGATGCGGACTGTGACGCGGGTGCACCAGGTTCGATTCCTGGCAGGGCGAACATTGTTACGATGAATATCAATGTTTTTCTTTCCCGGTCTGGGTGTAATGTTCGTCTCAGTATGTGTTTCGGGCACCCTAGATACAGGGTCTTCCTAGTTAGGGGCTCTGAGTGTGATGGCAGCAGCGTCCTTTGTTAAAAATATTTAAACACCCATACCACACCTCTGACACTTCATAGAAACAAGCGCGTTGCTTCGCGCACAGCCGAAACTCATGTACGTGCACGCGTATCATGCTTGTGTGAGTGAGATAAGACGCGCTACAATACAACTGAGCGGTAACTGAGAGGTGACCGAGCGCGAGGCCGAAATTGCTGAGGGAGGCAGGGAGTGTCGGCCCATACTGTATAATATAGTACTATTTATTATACTGTGATCCCAAACACAAGCGTAATTGGTAATTGCCAAGCAAGGGGATAATAGCATAACCTCCTCTAAATTTGTTCTTGAGATAATCTGTGTCACCACGTTCGGTAGGTGGGTTGACGTTTGTGGGGGAAGCCTGTCCAATAATGGACGTCTTGTGGCTAGGATGATGAAGGTAAATAAGATTTAAAAAAAATTGGCTCTATAAACTTAAATGTATGTTTTTAAGCAATTTTTTTTTTAATATCTTACCTGAATAGCATTAAACTTCTCTCCGCACCCAGTCCACATGCACTGATGCTCATTCGGTAACTCTGGCAATACATTCCTTTTACTTGAGTCTCTTTTACAACGTAAAAGTTTTAATGTAGCCCGCCCATTATAGCCTACTGCCATGAGCTTTGAGTGGTAAGCGTGGTAGTTTATGTGACGTATCATTTGATCAAAGTTTGAGGATTTGAACCCGCATATGTCCCATAGGCAGGTGTATTGCACTGGAATTTGTAAGTTTTGGTTATTGAGCAGATTTGAAGTATTTATTTGGGGCCCCTAAAGTTAAAAAACAAAAGATACTATCTCAGCAAATGCTGGCTGATAAAGGCTATAGGATTTTAAATTATTAACTCACCTATCCCATTCACTTCAGCTGCATGTACTTGGGTAATATGACCAGTAACATGCTTCTGGAACGCATCATAGTTGTCCGTATACCACTGGCAGAGTTGCCATTCACATTCTATGTGCAGCTTGTCTACACGCAACCTGTGTAATGGCTGGAAATAGGAAAAGAAATATTGGTAAATTAATAGAACTAAAGAAAAAAAACATTTAATAATGATAAACACAAACAAATAAAAACTTAGCTGAGCTGTTGGAGCATTCAGCCCTCATACTGCCATGAAAAATAAAAACGCTTCTTAAAACCCTATGCCCATGATGAGGGACTTAAAGGAAATAATGATGATGATGATACTGCCATGCTGATGAGCACGCTCCAATAAATATAGGGAAACATGCAAATGGCTCAAAACAATTTGTGTGCTTTGCAGGCACCCCCACAACAGAAGAAATGAAGTGATTTTTGACCGACGAAAAAAAAAGGAGGAGGTCCTCAATTCAACACTTTTTTTTTTCACAGTAAAGTTAAGCTGTAGCCAAGCTGAAAAATCTATGATAAATACATGACATTTAGATTTAATTATTAATTTAATGATGCCGAGTATGATGATAATTGTCAAGTACAAGATAATACATAGGTTGCGAGTGTCAAGTACAAGTTATTACATAGAAAACATACCACTTTTTGGGGCTCGACGGCAATTTCTTCAACGCCACCCGGGACCGTCACAGCATCCTCATCAATGACTGATATGCTGGACTTTATTGTCTCCACATCATCGTCGCTCTCTGGGTCGCTGTACTCTTCTAGTTTCTGATTCTGCAGCCAGTCAGCGCAACGTAGTAGACGTTGTTTACTCACGTTTTTGATGGGACTCTTACATTCCATTTTTAGGAATTTAGATATTTTCTGCTAGATTGTGTAAATAGCGATTGCAATTTAATTTGTTTCATGCGCAAAATGCATTTCAAGTTCAGTATTACAAAAAATTAAAATTTAAAGACAATTCGAGCGCGCGAAACCAAAAGAAAAATTTATTATACTCTAAGATTTATTTACTATTTGTCAATCAAAATAATCAATCAAGCTCCCCGACTACTATTTCAATCAATCAATACAACAACATGAAACGGAAATTAAAAGAAAAAGGGTCTTTTCACATTGTTTCTATTTCAACAATCTCCCAAAATTCGTTATGAAAAAAAGCTAAGTATTTCCGGTAGAAAATATAAATAACATTCAGCCACACTGAAAACTTGCTGTCAAATTCATTTACGAAAAACTTGCGTGCGAGCGTGCATGAAGCGGTGCGGCATTATTAATTTGCGTTAATAAAAAACACGTTAAGTCGCACGTTGCTTGCCATTGCTATTTTGTCATTGAACTCTTCAAGGCAACAAGAAATCGATAAAGCAAGAGGGAACCCTTCAGTGTTTTCGGTGCTGATGCTATCAACTGCATCAGGTGAAGAATTAGTGAAATTGGTCCCACCCGTTCTCCCTTTAACTACCAGAATGCCCAACATCAAAGTTTTCAGTGGGAGCTCGCACCCGGACCTTGCACAGAAGATCGTTGACCGGCTGGGGATCGACCTCGGGAAGGTTGTAACCAAAAAGTTCAGCAACATGGAGACGTGTGTCGAGATCGGCGAGTCGGTCCGAGGCGAGGATGTGTACATCGTACAGAGCGGCAGCGGCGAGATCAACGATAACCTCATGGAATTGTTCATCATGATAAACGCGTGTAAAATAGCGTCTGCATCCCGCGTCACAGCCGTAATCCCGTGCTTCCCGTATGCGCGCCAAGACAAAAAAGACAAAAGCAGAGCGCCAATCACCGCCAAGCTTGTCGCCAACATCCTATCTGTTTCTGGTGCAGACCACATAATCACCATGGACCTTCATGCCTCACAGATTCAAGGTTTCTTTGACATTCCTGTAGATAACCTATTTGCTGAACCTGCTGTGCTCAAGTGGATCAAAGAAAATATTCCAGACTGGAAGACGAGCATTGTAGTATCGCCTGATGCTGGTGGTGCTAAGAGGGTCACGTCTATTGCTGATAGGTTAAATGTTGAGTTTGCCCTGATTCACAAAGAAAGGAAGAAGGCTAATGAAGTTGCGTCAATGGTCCTAGTAGGTGATGTCAAGGACCGTACTGCTATCCTAGTGGACGACATGGCAGACACTTGTGGCACCATCTGTCATGCTGCTGAGAAACTGATTGAGGCTGGAGCTATTAAGGTGTATGCTATACTGACACATGGTATATTCTCGGGACCGGCTATATCTCGAATCAACAATGCTTGCTTAGAAGCGGTGGTTGTTACAAACACAATCCCTCAAGAGAAGCACATGCAGGACTGTCCCAAGATCCAATGCATTGATGTATCCATGATGCTGGCAGAAGCTGTACGAAGGACTCACAATGGAGAGTCTGTGTCGTATCTCTTCTCCAATGTACCGTATTAGCATAGTTTTTTTCTTAAAAGATTTGAAGTATCTGTCTCATATTCTCTGATAAAAGATTATTTTTACTAGATGTTGAAGTATTCAGAAATGAAATTAACACAGAGATGATGTAAGAAACCTCAAATTGTAAGGTTATAGATTTTAATCTCAATATTTTGTAGTTTTAAGACCACAGCAATGTGCCGTTGTAGCCTTTATTGTGAGATGAGCTTTGTCGCAAAGCTTGCTTTTCATTTTTTTTATATTGTCAAGAAGCTAATATTGTGATCAAAAAACTTATGAAAATAGTGTATTTTCGTTAGTTGGATGTTTGCCATAGAAATAGTGTAGTGCTAAAATAAATTACCACATCATTTTAGTGTCCATTCCATGAAACTAGAATAAGTGCATATTTCTTTATTAATTTTAGTGTCAGTTAAAGTTCACAACATCTGTGAACAATAAGAGCAGGATGCACCAATTCGTAAAATCACTAAGTCCAGTTTTTGCGTTTTGAGATACGGGCACTTTTGTGTTAGAAAAAAATCGTGAAACTTTCTCTTTGAGTTTGAAAAATAAATAACCACTGAAATATATGGCAAATATCCTAAACTTTGTTTTGCCAAGATCACAAAACTGTAATATTTGAAAACAAATTTTTTAAAAATCATGAAAGTTTCTGGACTTAGTTCAAATTCTAGGACTTAGAGGTTTCTTAGCAGTTTTGTAAGGACTTAGTTTTCAATAGTATTCAGTACTTTTACTATGAGAAAACACGTGCTTTTTTTTGATAAAAAAACACAAAATTTTCGGTACTTTTTACTTTCCAGACAAATTAGGCATGATACCAATATAATTTATGTCAGTAAGTGTATCCGAAATCGACGATACAAAAAGTTTTTCTAAACAAAAATAAAATATTAAAGCAAAAAGCAGATATCATAGCAATTAGGCAAAAAACATGTTTTAGGCTTTTTCTCCATTGCAATTATTTTTTATTGTAGTTTTTATAATGAGTATGTACTGAAAAAAATCTAATTCTAATGAACAGTTTTGCTGCATATACCAAAATAATTTGCTACTGTTAGTAAATTAGCTGTGTATACTTTTCCCTTCTAATGAGTCAACACGATTCATTATGTATATTCCACACACCTCCATATGACTGAAAAAATAAATTTAGGTTCAAACCTGCAATACTTGCCAAATAAAACTTATATTATTATTATTTTTACACCGCGAATAAAAAAAATCATATTCCACACTTTTTTAGGCCTAAATTATTATGATAGTTTTAATTTTTTATTTAGTAATTACTTGAATGTAAAAAAAAACAAGAAAACCGAGCGTAAATAAAAAAAAAGGTTAAACTTAAGTGAAACAAATAATATTTGTTTTGCATACAAATTCCTTAAGAAGGTAGCTGGACTTAGTGATTTTATTCAGTTTTTAAGAGGACTTAGAGATTTTATGGACTTAGCGGTTTTACGAACTGGAATTCGAACAGATTAATTTTTTTTACATTTTGAAAATCGGGTTTAGAGATTACTGAACAAATATTTTCATATACAGAAATATAGATAAAAATGCGCTCTTTTCAATGGTGTAGCTAGTTGAAAAAATCCCTAACTGTGACTTAGTGATTTTACGAATTGGAGCGTCCATTAAGAATTTAAATTTGTTAACATTTTTCTGTGTTTTTACGTTACGTATTTTATCAAAAAAATATTTTTAAAAGTAATTAAATTTTACTTTAAAATAATTATCTTCCACTGTATTTTGTTACATCAGATAGTTGCCTCATAGAGGAATCATTATAAAAAAACAGTAAATAAGGGCAATAAATTTTGAATAAAACCCACCTTAAATAAGATTAAAAATTTAATGATGTTATTATAATATTTCTTCTAATAAAATGAGAAAAATTATGTATATTTCGGCCTGGCTACAGCCTATTAAAAATGTGATAACTCATAGCAAGCTTTGAAAATTGTGTATTGTATCAAGCCCATACATAAAACAATAAAGTAAAGCTAATCACTAAATTTGAGTTTTGTCTTTAAATTTAGGTTCTAGAGAAGTGTTCAATCTCAAACGATTTAAGGTTGAAAATGATCAATAAGTGATAAAATTACTTCGTAACCTGACCCCTATGTCAAGTGGCTGTTGATAAAGTAGGAGAGGAGAGGGACTCACTAGAGGGATCGGCTTTTAGGAATCCGTAGTCAAACAAGGAACCCCTATAAGGTAGTTTAATAAAGAGCTCCACGGACATTTAAACACACACATTGTTATCAAATTGATATTTTGCACACATCCTCCTATAGAGTGTACGTAGGTATACATACTTACCTACCTACGGCAACGCTAAGAAAAATGTATCCTCACATTCCCACGGGAAAAAATCATAAATTTACTTTATACTCACCTACTGAAAAAAATACTAGCGCGAATAGCGCGATCTTTAATCGAAGCGGAACCCTACAATAACTATAGTATAGATTCTATACCAATATTATAAAGAGGAAAGATTTGTTTGTTTGTTTGTAACGAATAGGCTCCGGAAATATTACTGAACCGATTTGAAAAATTATTTTACTGGTAGGAAGCTACATTAACCCCGAGTGCCATAGGCTATATTGGATTTTCAAAAAAATTAGTGATCCTTACCTAAACTCAAATAATGTAACCCAAGGTGCAATATTTTTTCCGTTGTTTACTTAATTTGACAGGTCGTTTGTTGTGGTTGTTTTTTATTCGGCCATTCTGGGTAGTCAAAAGAACATAGTCTATAGAGCCAAGTCTTTTGTAGTATCTTATATTCTATGGCGTAACGAAGTAAGCCGGGAAAGCTCGTGTATTATAAGCATGAGCATTTTCAATATTTTTCAACATTACACTCAATGTACAGTCGCGGACTAGGACGGTGTAACAGTTTTGTCTATGATCCCGTGAGCCGGAGGCTAAACCAAAGCACAAGAGCCTATTTTGCAATACAGAATGTTGGAATATCCAAAATCCTAGTCGGCCTCCAACTAGTTCATCCTACATTCATCATACTACTTTCTTACTTTACGTTACTTTTTAAATACTAAATGACAGCTCTGTGACATAATTCAATATTTCAATTTATTCTATTATTCAATACATGTCTGTCTGAACCTCAAGTTGTGTTTTCTTTAAACTAAATAAAATTAAACCTGCGACCCATTTCCAACAGGTTATGGGCCCAGGCCTCGCTTTTTAAATGTATTAAAGTAAAAGTAAAAATAATAAAAGTAAAATGGAATCCCGTAAGAGAAATATTCAACCCTTCAACGGCGAGCGGTATAGTACATGGAAATTTCGTATCATGTCTCTTTTGGAAGAACTACACGTGTCTACAGTCATTGATCAGCCGACACCTGAAAAACCAGAGGAAGAGTGGCTGAAGAAAAATCGTGTCGCAAAAGGTACGATTGTCGAATATTTGGGCGACGCATTTTTGAATTTTGCAAAAGACGGAGCAACGGCAAAATCCGTGATCAATGACCTGGATAGAATCTACGAAAGAAGAAGTCTGGCAACTCAACTTGCGCTCCGGAAACAGTTGCTCAACCTGAAACTACAACCAGACACCACTTTGCTGCAACACTTCACCAGTTTCGATACAAATATCACGGATCTGATCTCTGCTGGTGCAAGACTGGATGAGATGGACAAAGTGTCGCACTTACTTTTAACTTTACCGAATTCATATGAAGGAGTCATAACAGCTCTAGAGACATTAGCCGAAGACCAGCTTAATCTATCCTTCGTAAAAACACGTCTTCTGGACCATGAAGTTAAACTAAGATCTGAACCCATCACTGAACTAAAGGTTTTGAACACAGAAAGATTCACACCGAAATTTACAAGAACTAACAAATATCGACATGGACATGACTCAAGAAAAACATTTTATCAACACCCTACGAGAAACTTTTCACCAGGAAATTCTATGTACAAATCAAAGATGTACTGCGATTTTTGCGGAAGGAATAATCATTTTAGGAATGATTGCCGATACTACAAGAGGACGCAGCAGGGCGGCGGCGGCGGCAGCGCAGCGAGCAGCGGCCCCGACAGCCGCGCGGCGCACACCGTGCAGCCCGAGGATGACGAGGACAGTTTCGCTTTTATGATCTCAAAAATCAAATTGTAAGTCACATTTTGGTCGGTGGGTCGTTTTAGGGGCGGGAGTCGTAGTTGGGGTATATTCTTAGGGGCGCTTCAGGAGGCTTCAAAACGCATAAAAAATATATAAAAAAAAAATTAAAAATATATTTTCCCTTTAAAAAACTTTTTGTCAGAACTTAAAAAAATTTCGATCGAAAAAACGTGTCCCCCATAAGGGTACTTTTTTATGACGGGGTCGTGTAGAGGGGTTTAATACAAGCACTTTTTGCCCCTATGACTTTTTCGCCAAGGTGCACCGTTTCCGGAAAAATACTCCGGAAATATTTTCCTGACCTCTAACTCTGAAAGGGGGCCTCGGAGCGGCAGGGTTTCTTGGGCGTTATTGATGAACATCAGACACACTATCGAACCCCATTTAAGGATTTTCAACTTTTTTTTTTTCGGACTTAGAATTTTCGTCAGCTTGCGTAGCGTTAGGGGCTCTATGGGAAAAAGACTTAGAAAAATCGATCGACATGAAAAAAAAAATTATCCTCCATGAGGGTACTTTTTTATAATGGGGACGTGTAGAGGGACACAATACAAGCACTTTTTGCCCCTATGACATTTTCTCCCAAGTGTCCCGTTTCCGGAAAATTCATCCGAAAATCCGAAATGAGGCCTCGGAGAGGCAGGGTTTCTGGGGGGTTATTTATGAGCATCAAACACACTATCGAACCCCGGTAACTGTGTTGTGATCATTACGAGTACCGAAACTCGTGTGACCCACAACCCTGTTTTTATGCTAACACCATAAAACTAAATTCCTAAATTCCACTTCCCCTAAATTACACTAATTGTGCAAGAATAAGGTTTTCAAATATTTTACTGGTTGGAAGTACCGAAATAAATAAATATATCGTCAAGGTACACGAAGCCGCAAGAAGCCTGTTACCTCGGAAGGCATCTCAGGATTCACAAGGTTTTGAGAACAGGCAAGCGCATTTTTAAGTCCAGCATGCTGTAAAATCGGATTTGCCTTTGTCGATTAAAAGGTAGCGAGAATTTCGGTAAAGTTATTTCCGATGTGACCTTGATTTGGTAAAATCCGGAAGCTAAATCGCGGTTTGGTTTGGATAGCATAGCACCAGTGAGTGGCATAATTTTACACACACCTTATTGCGATATTTTGAATGGAAATTCTCGCCTATGATAATCTCGTCTCATACGATTCTCGCCCAAAAACTTTACTTATCTCGATTTGAACATTTTGTGAAAAGCGTCATAGGGGCATAAAGCGTTCCATAGTGCGTTTGACATTGATCAATAACGCGCAGGAAAGCATGCCACTACAATAAACCTTTTCGGAGTTAGGGGTCAGCCAAAAAAAAATCCGGTCGTTTGTCCGGAAACGAAGCATTTTCAGGAAGACGTCATACAGGCAAAAATGCTTGCATTTTTCTCCCCCCTCCCAAAACCTTCCCGATCCCAGGCCTCCTTTCGGATTTCCGGACGATTTTTCCGGAAACGGGACACGGGGGAAAATGTCATACCGGCAAAAAGTGCTTGTATTGTGTCCCTCTACACGCCCCCATTATAAAAAATTACCCTCATCGAGGATTTTTTTTTCTCATATCGATCGATTTTTCTAAGTCTTTTTCCCATAGAGCCCCCAAGGCTACCCAAGCTGACGAAAATTCTAAGTCCGAAAAAAAAAAGTTGAAAATCATTAATGGGGTTCGATAGTGTGTTTGATACTCATCAATAACGCCCTAGAAACCCTGTCTCTCCGAGGCCTTCTTTCGGATTTCCGGATGATTTTTCGGGAAACGGGACACGGGGGGAAATGTCATAGCGGCAAAAAGTGCTTGTATTGTGTCCCTCTACACGCCCCCATTATAAAAAAGTACCCTCATCGAGGATATTTTTTTTTTCATATCGATCGATTTTTCTAAGTCTTTTTTCCATACAGCCCCTAACGCTACGCAAGCTGACGAAAATTCTAAGTCCGAAAAAAAAAAAAGTTGAAAATCCTTAAATGGGGTTCGATAGTGTGTCTGATGATTATCAATAGCGCCCAAAGAACCCTGCCGCTCCGAGGCCCCCTTTCGGAGTTAGAGGTCGGGAAAATATTTCCGGTAATTTTTTCCGTAAACGGGGCTTTTTAGGGAAAACGCGATAGAGGCAAAAAGTGCTTGTATTGTGTCCCTCTACACGCCCCTATCATAAAAAAGTACCCTTAAGGGGGGATAAAATTTTTTCATACAAATTTTTCGAAATTTTTCTAAGTCTCGCCTCCATAGCGCCCCTAAGGCTACACTCCAACCCACATTTTCTTACACTGATACTGCTAAAAGATATATTTTTGCTTTTTAGATTCTGGTGCTACTGATCAAATCGTAAATACGATGCATTGTTTTACGTAATATATCAAGCTTCCTACACCTTTGAAGATCAGCGTAGCTGAAAACGGCGAGATCGGCGTAGCTAAAAATGGCGAGTGTTTTGAAGACTATGGTAGAGGTCAAATAGAGGTAACCACGGACATAAGTGTTAAAGGTACGATTAAGAATGTGTTATTTGCACCGGAAGTACGTCATAATTTACTGTCTATTATTCGTATGTAGCAAGCAGGTATGATAGTAATTTTTGTTACATTAATTATCGAGTGCTTCATTTGCTAAGAGTGATAATTTGTTTAATGTTTAATTTGTCTAAAGTTACAAATCTGTATTGCGATAACAGAAGAGAAAATCTTTCGACAGAATTCAAAGAATTTTGTGTTTCTAAGGGTATAACATATATAAATGCCCGCCAAAGTTGATAAGTCGAACAATGATGATAATAAGTCGGCAAAATCAGCAGGCGAACAACACGCCGAAGTTGATAAGTCGGACAATAATGATAATAAGACGGCAAAATCAGCAGGCGAGAAACAAGCCAAAGTTGATAAGTCGGACAATACTAATAAATAAAAAAAATAAAAATAACTCGGCAAAATCAGCAGGCAAGGAACACACTATTCTTCCCGATGAACAATCGGATACAGAGAATAATAATAATATTAATAATAATTCGTCAAACAAAATAAGGCGAAGCTAAAGAATAAAAAAAAAAAAAGATGAGCAATCCAGATTTGTATTACTTATCATTTACTGCTATACAATCGTTACCAAACAGTTCTAGTAGAGGCGATTATGATAAATGGTTTATATTACTAGCTAGTTTAGCTAAAGAGAGTGAGATTGAGATTGTCAAAATATTATGAGTTGTGTTTTTCACACAAAAATACCTACAAGATTATGACGATTCGTTTCCTGTATCTTCACGGTTAGATTTGTTCTAGTATGATTTACAAGTAAACATAATTTCGATGTAAAACTGCATTCTTAAATGAAGTTTATAAGGAAGACATTTTTATGAAGGTTCCTGAGATGTTTCCGCTAAGCCTAATCAGGTGTGTTAGCTTAACTAGTCATGGTGTTGAAATGAACTTTTCAATCATGTTCCTAAGACACTTTAGTAAATGAAAATATGTAAAATGCAGAAATTCCGAATAACTGTTTTAAATAACGAAATTAAGTAAACTATTTCTATAATAAGAATTAAGACCACTAACAATACGATTACATTATCTATATCATTCAGTTTACCTACAAATTGTTTTAAGCAAATTTTCCATGAGTGACTGTATAAGTACTTACTCAAAGTCACCTTTCCATCAAAATCCGATCATTTCGCTTTAAACTCAGAAACGCACTACGACGCCCTCTGCAAGAATGTTATAGGCTGTCTTATGTACGCGATGCTTTGTACGCGACCAGATATTTGTGCCGCACTTAGCATACTGAGTAGATAACAAAGTAATAATAATGAACTATGGAAATGCTTAAAACATATTTAAAGGTATATACTAGTATAAAGCAACAGTTAATTTAAAATTGACCTATAAAAGTGTATACCTTATAATCATAAGCAGCTGATTTTTGGTTACGCGGATTCTGATTGAGCTGGTGATGAACATAATAGAAAAAGCACAACGGGCTATTTGTTCCAAGTGTTTAAAAACTGTGAAATGTCGTGAAATACACGCAAACAAAACACAGTAGCCGCCTATTCAACAGAAGCTGAGTACATGGCCCCTTTTTGAAAAGCTGTGAGAGAAGCTATTTGGATTAATTCATTATTATCTAGCAAAGCAATTTCATTAACACAGCCGATTATAACTTACGAAAATAAGAACAGTTGTATAAGTATTGCTAACAATCCCACTAAACACAAAGGTCAAAGCACATCTTCAAGCATCATTTTACCCGAGAACAAATAGTTCAAAGTTTTTTTTTTTAAAGTTACAATATGTTCCCACAGAACAGCAAGTAACTGACATCTTTACTAAAATGATACCGTCTATCAAGTTCCTAGAATTGAGAGCCAAATTACTTAGGCTTATTTTGATTGTATAAAAATTTAAGTATTAAGTCTTACTATAAAAAGATTTTAATGTATGTACCATGTATGATGGTGATAATTATAGACTAGAATTTTGAGGGGGACTGTTGGAATATCCAAAATCCTAGTCGGCCTCCAACTAGTTCATCCTACATTCATCATACTACTTTCTTACTTTACGTTACTTTTTAAATACTAAATGACAGCTCTGTGACATAATTCAATATTTCAATTTATTCTATTATTCAATACATGTCTGTCTGAACCTCAAGTTGTGTTTTCTTTAAACTAAATAAAATTAAACCTGCGACCCATTTCCAACACAGAAAACCCGGAAGTGTTGCGCCGTCCGAGACAGTAAAATAAAAACGCCACTGTAGGTAAGTAATAAGTTTAGAAGTTTTTTTTTCGACAGTGACGCTGGTGCTGCTTACACTTCTACGCTAAGCAAAGCAAACATGTTGATTAGAGTTCCTTGACGCAAACGAACCACGATAACCTCAGACAGACCCCCAATCGGGTGTTGTGGGTAACTTGTAAACAAATCTGATTCTTGTTTTTACATAAACACACTTATTATTCACATTATTATAGAACCATATACTGGGTGTTTCTGACAAGGCGGTAATTAATCAAAGGAGGGATTCTGCTCACCATAACAACTTTCCCAAAGCAACATGGGTCAAAATCTCCAAAAAAAATAACAGCTATTCCATACATTGGTTCGATCAGCTGACGGGGTCAATGTACGGGACGGTTGATTTTTGTTTTGAGATTTCGACCCATGTTGCTTTGGGAAAGTTGTTAGGTATGGTGAGCCTTTGATTTATTACCGCCTTGTCAGAAACATCCTGTAGAACATTAGCTGTCCCGGCGAACTTCGTATCGCGCCTTACAATTACTTCCCCTCCATTTTGCTATATTTTCTCACCTTTTAAACCTTCCCTGGACTAAGAACCACGATTTATTATTATATGTATAGAGTAGATTAAGTACCTAAGTTATTAACAACCTAGTACTTTCCTATAGTAGCTAACTTCTATGGTTATCACTATTAGATTTTCGTCTGTAGGTAAATGCAACTTTTACATAGATTTGCCTACGTAGGTACATACGTTCTTACTCACGATTTTCCGTTTCCGTGAGATGTTCGTTATATAAAGATGTGTAGCCCATGTCCTTTTTCAGGCTCTAGACTAATCTGTGTGTACAAAATTTCATTGAAATCGGTTCAGTAGTTTAGCGAGACAGGCAGACAAACCTACTTTCGCATTTATGACATGTAGTAAAATAAATTTTTAAACCCCACTCTGATACCAATTCGAAACCTTGCTTATTAATATACTATATATTATGGTTATTATACTTAATATTACTATTTAGTTATTATACTTGTATAAATTTGTAGGCATGAATGGGTAGATACTTACCTACTTAGTCGTACCTTGTGTTGCGTCATTTATCGTTGTCATTGTTTTCGTTCGCTGTAGATGAACCAAAAGACGTTTATTATTGAAAACAAACACCTCTCAGAAAAACACCCACCAAGTTTCATCAGCCGTTAAAATTTTGAAGGTGAACGCTCGTACTAGCGTAGCGTTTCACATCTCTTCGTACTTACCTACCTAGGGCAAACTTTAATACCTATTATTTCAGTGTAACGTGGTGTTATAATACACTGTGATAGTGGGTAGGTACGCGCAGTTCATAGTAAAACACATTACTCCGACACTGGATAAAAACTGAACTGGACCGGATAAAAAGCCATCTCTAAGATCTCTACATCCCATTAAAAAAAAAGAACAAAATTAAAGGCTACAGTTTATTGTATTAGTGATGGTGGTGCGCTTGCGCAGCTGCCTTCCTCATTTGAGTGAGGACGTTGCTGAGCTCCTCACGCTTCCTCTTGGCACGGATGTGGGTCCCCAGACGACGCTTCAGGAACTTGAGGGCACGCTTGTCCTTTGACACCTGAGGATTAAAAAAATAGTTTTTTCATATTCACTTCACTCAATCAATTTGCATGTTACAGCATTCTGTTACCAGTGTTCTGTTAATCGAGCTGGTCTGAGCCCCAGTGGACCAAGTTAGTTTCTCATTTGTTTCCTGGCCCCAGATGGGAGATGGCTCTGAACAACCTCAAAGTTTTGTTGTCGTAGTTTATTAGACTTTAAATAAGAGTTAGTGTGTGCCCAAGGGATGACGTGGTTGTCCCAGGAAGCGATGGAGCGACGAATTGGGAGCACACGATAGGGACTGGTGGGAATCTGCCCAGGACAGGGAAGTGTGGAAGGAGGGGAAAGAGGCTTTTGCCCAGCAGTGGGACAGCGTAGGCCAGTAATAATAATAATAACACATCACACTCAAGCCCCTAACTAGGAAGAACCTGTATCTAGGGTACCCGAATCACACACAGAGACGAACATTACACCCAGACAGGAAACAAATATCAATATTCATCATATCAATATTCGCCCTGCCTGGGAATCAAACCCAGGTGCACACGCTTACTCAGTACACATCACTGCCAACTGAGTCACGGATCAGGTGGAGGAGTAATGATAATAATTGTGCCATTGACTATTGTGATATTTAGATTTGTTTGTGAGATGGTCCTAATAAATTTTTGATATTTTCCTGTGGAAATGTTAGTAAGATAATGCTGAGTACAAAACAAAAATAGGAGAGTACTATTATATCATTACAATAATAATAAAAACACATCACTCTCAGAGCCCCTAACTATAAAGAACCTGTATCTAGGGTGCCTAAAACTTAAATAGAGACAAACATTACACCCAGACTAGGAAACAAATGATGTTCATCATAACAATGTTGCCCCAGCGGGAATCAAACCTAGTTCACCCATGTCTCAGTCCACATAACTGCCGGCCAACTTTGAGCAGTCATTATGATATTTTGCAGATAAAATCGTACCTTCAGCAATTCCATAGCCCTCTTCTCGTACTGTGCATGCCCAACAACCTCACGGACGAGGTCTCTGACAAACTTTGAGTGCTTGGTCTGAAGCTGAAAAATAATAATAAAACACAGATGTAAGGGTTATTCCGATTTTGCTCCAAAGCCATTGTTCTCTGCAATTTTTAGTTACCATACATTCATTCCGATTTTGCCCCAAAAAATATTTTGGTACGGTCAGAAATGGTAACATAATAGGGCTATGTGAACTTGGCACCCGAGATTGAGAAATTTTGTTATTATACCTTTATTCCCATAGATAAACGTTTGTAGTTGATTGTAGTAAAAATTTTTTTTTTTGTAGTTGGACAGAAAAAAAATTATAGCACTTTGAAAAAATCGCGTCCCCCCGATTTACGGAAACTCAAATTTTGTCTTCGATTCATGAAAAGAATCGTTAGTAGTTGATTGTAGTGAAAATCATTTCGTTTGTAGTTGAAAAAAAAAAATTTTTTTTTGTGAACTTGGCACCCGACAAACTTTTTTTTTTTTTTTTTTTTTCGATTCTAATACCTTATAGGACGTAGTTGATTGTAGTGATTTTCTTTTCGTTTGTAGTATCTTAAAAAAAATAAAAAAAAAAGTTTTTCGTTTGAAGTAAAGTAAATTTTGTTTGTAGTGACGTTCAATTCGTTTGTAGTAACTTACTTTCGTTTGTAGTGACGTTAATTTCGTTTGTAGTGACCTATTTTCGTTTGTAGTGAGCTTTAAATCGTTTGTAGTAACTTACTTTCGTTTGTAGTGAGGTTAAATTCGTTTGTAGTAACTTATTTTCGTTTGTAGTGAGCTTTAAATCGTTTGTAGTAACTTACTTTCGTTTGTAGTGACGTTAATTTCGTTTGTAGTTACCTATTTTCGTTTGTAGTGAGCTTTAAATCGTTTGTAGTAACTAACTTTCGTTTGTAGTGAGGTTAATTTCGTTTGTAGTTACCTATTTTCGTTTGTAGTGAGCTTTAAATCGTTTGTAGTAACTTACTTTCGTTTGTAGTGAGGTAAAATTCGTTTGTAGTAACTTATTTTCGTTTGTAGTGAGGTAAAATTCGTTTGTAGTAACCTTATTTTCGTTTGTAGTGAGGTTAAATTCGTTTGTAGTAACTTACTTTCGTTTGTAGTGAGCTTTTAATCGTTTGTAGTAACTTACTTTCGTTTGTAGTGAGGTTAATTTCGTTTGTAGTTACCTATTTTCGTTTGTAGTGAGCTTTAAATCGTTTGTAGTAACTTACTTTCGTTTGTAGTGAGGTTAAATTCGTTTGTAGTAACTTATTTTCGTTTGTAGTGAGCTTTAAATCGTTTGTAGTAACTTATTTTCGTTTGTAGTGACGTTAAATTCGTTTGTAGTAACTTATTTTCGTTTGTAGTGAGGTAAAATTCGTTTGTAGTAACTTATTTTCGTTTGTAGTGAGCTTTAATTCGTTTGTAGTAACTTACTTTCGTTTGTAGTGAGCTTTAAATCGTTTGTAGTAACTTATTTTCGTTTGTAGTGAGGTAAAATTCGTTTGTAGTAACTTATTTTCGTTTGTAGTGAGGTTAAATTCGTTTGTAGTAACTTACTTTCGTTTGTAGTGAGCTTTAAATCGTTTGTAGTAACTTATTTTCGTTTGTAGTGAGGTTAAATTCGTTTGTAGTAACTTACTTTCGTTTGTAGTGAGCTTTAAATCGTTTGTAGTAACTTATTTTCGTTTGTAGTGACGTTAATTTCGTTTGTAGTTACCTATTTTCGTTTGTAGTGAGCTTTAAATCGTTTGTAGTAACTTTCTTTCGTTTGTAGTGAGGTTAATTTCGTTTGTAGTTACCTATTTTCGTTTGTAGTGAGCTTTAAATCGTTTGTAGTAACTTACTTTCGTTTGTAGTGAGGTTAAATTCGTTTGTAGTAACTTATTTTCGTTTGTAGTGAGCTTTAAATCGTTTGTAGTAACTTACTTTCGTTTGTAGTGAGGTTAAATTCGTTTGTAGTAACTTATTTTCGTTTGTAGTGACGTTAAATTCGTTTGTAGTAACTTATTTTCGTTTGTAGTGAAGTTAAATTCGTTTGTAGTAACTTACTTTCGTTTGTAGTGAGCTTTAAATCGTTTGTAGTAACTTACTTTCGTTTGTAGTGAGGTTAATTTCGTTTGTAGTTACCTATTTTCGTTTGTAGTGAGCTTTAAATCGTTTGTAGTAACTTACTTTCGTTTGTAGTGAGGTTAAATTCGTTTGTAGTTACCTATTTTCATTTGTAGTGAGCTTTAAATCGTTTGTAGTAACTTACTTTCGTTTGTAGTGAAGATAATTTCGTTTGTAGTAACTGATTTTCGTTTGTAGTGACGTTAAATTCGTTTGAAGTAACTTACTTTCGTTTGTAGTGACGTTAATTTCGTTTGTAGTTACCTATTTTCGTTTGTAGTGAGCTTTAAATCGTTTGTAGTTACTTACTTTCGTTTGTAGTGAGGTTAAATTCGTTTGTAGTAACTTATTTTCGTTTGTAGTGAGCTTTAAATCGTTTGTAGTAACTTATTTTCGTTTGTAGTGAGGTTAAATTCGTTTGTAGTAACTTATTTTCGTTTGTAGTGAGCTTTAAATCGTTTGTAGTAACTTACTATCGTTTGTAGTGAGGTTAAATTCTTTTGTAGTAACTTATTTTCGTTTGTAGTGAGCTTTAAATCGTTTTTAGTAACTTACTTTCGTTTGTAGTGAGGTAAAATTCGTTTGTAGTAACTTATTTTCGTTTGTAGTGACGTTAAATTCGTTTGTAGTAACTTATTTTCGTTTGTAGTGAGCTTTAAATCGTTTGTAGTAACTTATTTTCGTTTGTAGTGAGCTTTAAATCGTTTGTAGTAACTTACTTTTGTAGTGAGGTTAAATTCGTTTGTAGTAACTTACTTTCGTTTGTAGTGAGCTTTAAATCGTTTGTAGTAACTTATTTTCGTTTGTAGTGAGGTTAAATTCGTTTGTAGTAACTTATTTTCGTTTGTAGTGAGGTAAAATTCGTTTGTAGTAACCTTATTTTCGTTTGTAGTGAGGTTAAATTCGTTTGTAGTAACTTACTTTCGTTTGTAGTGAGCTTTAAATCGTTTGTAGTAACTTACTTTCGTTTGTAGTGAGGTTAATTTCGTTTGTAGTTACCTATTTTCGTTTGTAGTGAGCTTTAAATCGTTTGTAGTAACTTACTTTCGTTTGTAGTGAGGTTAAATTCGTTTGTAGTTACCTATTTTCATTTGTAGTGAGCTTTAAATCGTTTGTAGTAACTTACTTTCGTTTGTAGTGAAGATAATTTCGTTTGTAGTAACTGATTTTCGTTTGTAGTGACGTTAAATTCGTTTGAAGTAACTTACTTTCGTTTGTAGTGACGTTAATTTCGTTTGTAGTTACCTATTTTCGTTTGTAGTGAGCTTTAAATCGTTTGTAGTTACTTACTTTCGTTTGTAGTGAGGTTAAATTCGTTTGTAGTAACTTATTTTCGTTTGTAGTGAGCTTTAAATCGTTTGTAGTAACTTATTTTCGTTTGTAGTGAGGTTAAATTCGTTTGTAGTAACTTATTTTCGTTTGTAGTGAGCTTTAAATCGTTTGTAGTAACTTACTATCGTTTGTAGTGAGGTTAAATTCTTTTGTAGTAACTTATTTTCGTTTGTAGTGAGCTTTAAATCGTTTTTAGTAACTTACTTTCGTTTGTAGTGAGGTAAAATTCGTTTGTAGTAACTTATTTTCGTTTGTAGTGACGTTAAATTCGTTTGTAGTAACTTATTTTCGTTTGTAGTGAGCTTTAAATCGTTTGTAGTAACTTATTTTCGTTTGTAGTGAGCTTTAAATCGTTTGTAGTAACTTACTTTTGTAGTGAGGTTAAATTCGTTTGTAGTAACTTACTTTCGTTTGTAGTGAGCTTTAAATCGTTTGTAGTAACTTATTTTCGTTTGTAGTGAGGTTAAATTCGTTTGTAGTAACTTATTTTCGTTTGTAGTGAGGTAAAATTCGTTTGTAGTAACCTTATTTTCGTTTGTAGTGAGGTTAAATTCGTTTGTAGTAACTTACTTTCGTTTGTAGTGAGCTTTTAATCGTTTGTAGTAACTTACTTTCGTTTGTAGTGAGGTTAATTTCGTTTGTAGTTACCTATTTTCGGTTGTAGTGAGCTTTAAATCGTTTGTAGTAACTTACTTTCGTTTGTAGTGAGGTTAAATTCGTTTGTAGTAACTTATTTTCGTTTGTAGTGAGCTTTAAATCGTTTGTAGTAACTTACTTTCGTTTGTAGTGAAGATAATTTACAGTGACCTGATCTACCGTTTGAAGATGATCAGCACTTGAATCATGGATGAGAGAATCTAACTAGATTCCTTATATATCCGATCGATTTAAAATTTGGTACCATGTTACATCGATGATATAGAAAGTATATGGTGAGGTCACCATGACCTGATCTGCCGTTTGAAGATGATCAGCCCTTGAATAATGGATGAGAGGATCTAAATAGCTTCCTTAGGTCCGATCGAGTTGAAATTTGGTACCATGTTACATCTATGATTTTGAAAGTATATGTTAAGGTAACCATGACCTGATCTACCCTTTGAAGATGATCAGCACTTGAATCATGGATGAAAGAATCTAACTAGATTTCTTATATCCGATCGATTTAAAATTTGGTACCATGTTACATCTATGATATTGAAAGTATATTTTAAGGTAACCATGACCTGATCTGCCGTTTGAAGATGATGCTCTTGAATAATAGATGAGAGGATCTAACCACCTTCCTTTTGTCCTATCAATTGAAAATTTGGTACAGTGTTACTTCAATGATATTGAAAGTATATGTTAAGGTAACCATGATTTTTTTAAGATGATTAGAGGGGTCTGACTGGGTTGGGGGTTTTTAAATTTTTAAATTTGAGTTATTATTAATAAAGTTTTAAAGAAATCGCGTACGTAAAAAACCATCTCCCACATTGTAATACAACGTTTTGGAAGACAGACCTACTGATTATGTGTCTAAGGACATAACTGGATTTTTTGCCTTTATGTCCTTAAGACACAAAATCACTAGGTCTGTCTTTAGAAAACGTTGTATTAATATCGATTGGTCGATTATATTTATAATGGATTAATAGGATTTAAAGCTCACTACAAACGAAAATAGGTAACTACAAACGAAATTAACGTCACTACAAACGAAAGTAAGTTACTTCAAACGAATTTAACGTCACTACAAACGAAAATCAGTTACTACAAACGAAATTATCTTCACTACAAACGAAAGTAAGTTACTACAAACGATTTAAAGCTCACTACAAACGAAAATAAGTTACTACAAACGAATTTAACCTCACTACAAACGAAAGTAAGTTACTACAAACGATTTAAAGCTCACTACAAACGAAAATAGGTAACTACAAACGAAATTAACGTCACTACAAACGAAAGTAAGTTACTTCAAACGAATTTAACGTCACTACAAACGAAAATCAGTTACTACAAACGAAATTATCTTCACTACAAACGAAAGTAAGTTACTACAAACGATTTAAAGCTCACTACAAACGAAAATAAGTTACTACAAACGAATTTAACCTCACTACAAACGAAAGTAAGTTACTACAAACGATTTAAAGCTCACTACAAACGAAAATAGGTAACTACAAACGAAATTAACCTCACTACAAACGAAAGTAAGTTACTACAAACGATTTAAAGCTCACTACAAACGAAAATAGGTAACTACAAACGAAATTAACGTCACTACAAACGAAAGTAAGTTACTACAAACGATTTAAAGCTCACTACAAACGAAAATAAGTTACTACAAACGAATTTAACCTCACTACAAACGAAAGTAAGTAACTACAAACGATTTAAAGCTCACTACAAACGAAAATAGGTAACTACAAACGAAATTAACCTCACTACAAACGAAAGTAAGTTACTACAAACGATTTAAAGCTCACTACAAACGAAAATAGGTAACTACAAACGAAATTAACGTCACTACAAACGAAAGTAAGTTACTTCAAACGAATTTAACGTCACTACAAACGAAAATCAGTTACTACAAACGAAATTATCTTCACTACAAACGAAAGTAAGTTACTACAAACGATTTAAAGCTCACTACAAACGAAAATAAGTTACTACAAACGAATTTAACCTCACTACAAACGAAAGTAAGTTACTACAAACGATTAAAAGCTCACTACAAACGAAAATAAGTTACTACCAACGATTTAAAGCTTACTACAAACGAAAATAAGTTACTACAAACGAATTTAACCTCACTACAAACGAAAATAGGTAACTACAAACAAAATTAACGTCACTACAAACGAAAGTAAGTTGTTACAAACGATTTAAAGCTCACTACAACCGAAAATAAGTTACTACAAACGAATTTAACCTCACTACAAACGAAAGTAAGTTACTACAAACGATTTAAAGCTTACTACAAACGAAAATAGGTAACTACAAACGAAATTAACCTCACTACAAACGAAAGTAAGTTACTACAAACGATTTTAAGCTCACTACAAACGAAAATAGGTAACTACAAACGAAATTAACGTCACTACAAACGAAAGTAAGTTACTACAAACGATTTAAAGCTCACTACAAACGAAAATGGGTAACTACAAACGATTTAAAGCTCACTACAAACGAAAATAAGTTACTACAAACGAATTTAACCTCACTACAAACGAAAGTAAGTTACTACAAACGATTTAAAGCTCACTACAAACGAAAATAGGTAACTACAAACGAAATTAACCTCACTACAAACGAAAGTAAGTTACTACAAACGATTAAAAGCTCACTACAAACGAAAATAGGTAACTACAAACGAAATTAACGTCACTACAAACAAAAGTAAGTAACTACAAACGATTTAAAGCTCACTACAAACGAAAATAAGTTACTACAAACGAATTTAACCTCACTACAAACGAAAGTAAGTTACTACAAACGATTTAAAGCTCACTACAAACGAAAATAGGTAACTACAAACGAAATTAACCTCACTACAAACGAAAGTAAGTTACTACAAACGATTTAAAGCTCACTACAAACGAAAATAGGTAACTACAAACGAAATTAACGTCACTACAAACGAAAGTAAGTTACTACAAACGATTTAAAGCTCACTACAAACGAAAATGGGTAACTACAAACGATTTCAAGCTCACTACAAACGAAAATAAGTTACTACAAACGAATTTAACCTCACTACAAACGAAAATAAGTTACTACAAACGATTTAAAGCTCACTACAAACGAAAATAAGTTACTACAAACGAATTTAACGTCACTACAAACGAAAATAGGTAACTACAAACGAAATTAACCTCACTACAAACGAAAGTAAGTTACTACAAACGATTAAAAGCTCACTACAAACGAAAATAGGTAACTACAAACGAAATTAACGTCACTACAAACAAAAGTAAGTAACTACAAACGATTCAAAGCTCACTACAAACGAAAATAGGTAACTACAAACGAAATTAACCTCACTACAAACGAAAGTAAGTTACTACAAACGATTTAAAGCTCACTACAAACGAAAATAAGTTTCTACAAACGAATTTAACGTCACTACAAACGAAAGTAAGTTACTACAAACGATTTAAAGCTCACTACAAACGAAAATAAGTTACTACAAACGATTTAAAGCTCACTACAAACGAAAATAAGTTACTACAAACGAATTTAACCTCACTACAAACGAAAATAGGTAACTACAAACGAAATTAACCTCACTACAAACGAAAGTAAGTTACTACAAACGATTTAAAGCTCACTACGAACGAAAATAGGTAACTACAAACGAAATTAACGTCACTACAAACGAATTTAACGTCACTACAAACGAAAGTAAGTAACTACAAACGATTTAAAGCTCACTACAAACGAAAATAAGTTACTACAAACGAATTTAACCTCACTACAAACGAAAGTAAGTTACTACAAACGATTTAAAGCTCACTACAAACAAAAATAAGTTACTACAAACGAATTTATACTCACTACAAACGAAAATAAGTTACTACAAACGATTTAAAGCTCACTACAAACGAAAATAAGTTACTACAAACGAATTTAACCTCACTACAAACAAAAGTAAGTTACTACAAACGATTAAAAGCTCACTACAAACAAAAATAGGTAACTACAAACGAAATTAACGTCACTACAAACGAAAGTAAGTTACTACAAACGCTTTAAAGCTCACTACAAACGAAAATAAGTTACTACAAACGAATTTAACCTCACTACAAACGAAAATAAGTTACTACAAACGATTTAAAGCTCACTACAAACGAAAATAAGTTACTACAAACGAATTTTACCTCACTACAAACGAAAATAAGTTACTACAAACGAACTTAACGTCACTACAAACGAAAATAAGTTACTACAAACGAATTTAACCTCACTACAAACGAAAGTAAGTTACTACAAACGATTTAAAGCTCACTACAAACGAAAATAAGTTACTACAAACGAATTTAACCTCACTACAAACGAAAATAAGTTACTACAAACGAATTTTACCTCACTACAAACGAAAATAAGTTACTACAAACGATTTAAAGCTCACTACAAACGAAAGTAAGTTACTACAAACGAATTTAACGTCACTACAAACGAAAATCAGTTACGACAAACGAAATTATCTTCACTACAAACGAAAAAACGAAAGTAAGTAACTACAAACGATTTAAAGCTCACTACAAACGAAAATAAGTTACTACAAACGATTTAAAGCTCACTACAAACAAAAATAGGTAACTACAAACGAAATTAACGTCACTACAAACTAAAGTAAGTTACTACAAACGATTTAAAGCTCACTACAAACGAAAATAAGTTACTACAAACGAATTTAACCTCACTACAAACGAAAATAAGTTACTACAAACGAACTTAACGTCACTACAAACGAAAATAAGTTACTACAAACAAATTTAACCTCACTACAAACGAAAGTAAGTTACTACAAACGATTTAAAGCTCACTACAAACGAAAATAAGTTACTACAAACGAATTTTACCTCACTACAAACGAAAATAAGTTACTACAAACGATTTAAAGCTCACTACAAACGAAAGTAAGTTACTACAAACGAATTTAACGTCACTACAAACGAAAATCAGTTACGACAAACGAAATTATCTTCACTACAAACGAAAAAACGAAAGTAAGTAACTACAAACGATTTAAAGCTCACTACAAACGAAAATAAGTTACTACAAACGAATTTAACCTCACTACAAACGAAAGTAAGTTACTACAAACGATTTAAAGCTCACTAAAAACAAAAATAGGTAACTACAAACGAAATTAACGTCACTACAAACGAAAGTAAGTTACTACAAACGATTTAAAGCTCACTACAAACGAAAATAAGTTACTACAAACGAATTTAACCTCACTACAAACGAAAATAAGTTACTACAAACGATTTAAAGCTCACTACAAACGAAAATAAGTTACTACAAACGAATTTTACCTCACTACAAACAAAAATAAGTTACTACAAACGAACTTAACGTCACTACAAACGAAAATAAGTTACTACAAACGAATTTAAACTCACTACAAACGAAAGTAAGTTACTACAAACGATTTAAAGCTCACTACAAACAAAAATAAGTTACTACAAACGAATTTAACCTCACTACAAACGAAAATAAGTTACTACAAACGATTTAAAGCTCACTACAAACGAAAATAAGTTACTACAAACGAATTTAACCTCACTACAAACGAAAATAGGTAACTACAAACGAAATTAACGTCACTACAAACGAAAATAAGTTACTACAAACGATTTAAAGCTCACTACAAACGAAAATAAGTTACTACAAACGAATTTAACCTCACTACAAACGAAAGTAAGTTACTACAAACGATTTAAACCTCACTACAAACGAAAATAGGTAACTACAAACGAAATTAACATCACTACAAACGAAAGTAAGTTACTACAAACGAATTTAACGTCACTACAAACGAAAGTAAGTAACTACAAACGATTTAAAGCTCACTACAAACGAAAATAAGTTACTACAAACGAATTTTACCTCACTACAAACGAAAATAAGTTACTAAAAACGAATTAAACGTCACTACAAACGAAAATAAGTTACTAGAAACAAATTTAACCTCACTACAAACGAAAGTAAGTTACTACAAACGATTTAAAGCTCACTACAAACGAAAATAAGTTACTACAAACGAATTTAACCTCACTACAAACGAAAGTAAGTTACTACAAACGATTTAAAGCTCACTACAAACGAAAATAGGTAACTACAAACGAAATTAACGTCACTACAAACGAAAGTAAGTTACTACAAACGATTTAAAGCTCACTACAAACGAAAATAAGTTACTACAAACGAATTTAACCTCACTACAAACGATTTACAGCTAACTACAAACGAAAATAGGTAACTACAAACGAAATTAACGTCACTACAAACGAAAGTAAGTTACTTCAAACGAATTTAACGTCACTACAAACGAAAATCAGTTACTACAAACGAAATTATCTTCACTACAAACGAAAATAAGTTACTACAAACGAATTTAACCTCACTACAAACGATAGTAAGTTACTACAAACGATTTAAAGCTCACTACAAACGAAAATAAGTTACTACAAACGAATTTAACCTCACTACAAACGAAAGTAAGTTACTACAAACGATTAAAAGCTCACTACAAACGAAAATTAGTTACTACAAACGAATTTAACCTCACTACAAACGAAAGTAAGTTACTACAAACGAATTTAACGTCACTACAAACGAAAGTAAGTAACTACAAACGATTTAAAGCTCACTACAAACGAAAATAAGTTACTACAAACGAATTTAACCTCACTACAAACGAAAGTAAGTTACTACAAACGATTTAAAGCTCACTACAAACGAAAATAGGTAACTACAAACGAAATTAACGTCACTACAAACGATAGTAAGTTACTACAAACGAATTTAACCTCACAACAAACGAAAGTAAGTTACTACAAACGATATTAACGTCACTACAAACGAAAATCAATTACTACAAACTATTTAAAGCTAACTACAAACGAAATTAACGTCACTACAAACGAAAAACAGTTACTACAAATGATTTAAAGCTCACTACAAACGAGAATTAGTTACTACAAACGAATTGAACGTCACTACAAACAAAAGGAGATTGACCATTCTGGACCAAATGCTGCCCACGCATGTGAATATTTTTTTTCTTCTTCACATGAAGAGATATATATATGAAAAATAAAAAATAAAAATTAAAACCACGGATTTATAATATATACGTAGTACCTTAAAACTTATTTTTTTGGTGATCTTACATTTGATATATAGTTTTTTATCGTTTATGTTAAATAATATTATTATTATCTTACCTATTCTACCTCCCGAGTCCGGTTCCGACCTCACTAGTCTCGTTCGAAGCAACTTTTTTTTGTAGCAAGTTCTATATGAGGCTAAATCGGAACAGAGCCAACTTCGAAAATATTTCAGTGGTTAGGGATAATGTTGCGTCATTTCCCATGTTAACCCCGGAGCAATTGAGTCTCTTTGCAGTAGGAACATACCAAATCAAACTTGCGCCTAGCTATTACAGCGAGCATGTACGCACCACAGAGACATTTATTATTCAAAACTATGTCGGTCGCCTCGACGACCTCTCCGATTTTTCGATGCCAACCAGCAACGTACAACTGATTCGAGCGCACATAAAGAGCAGACATACATCGGCAAAAGTGTATCATTGCTATATTTTAATTGACGAGAACAATCATGGGCTCGATTCTGTTCAACATTATTGCTGCTCATGTTATATCGGGCGAAGAACGATCGGCAGTTGTGCCCACGTTGTTTGCCTAGTTTGGTTTTTGGGATGGGCTAGGCACCAAGACGTTGTGAGGCGCCCTGCTTTATTTTTAGATTCCATAATTATAGACGACGATGATGATGACGATTGATATGGTATTTTAAAATGTTTATCCTTAAATAAATGTTGATATTTTAAATGATACACCGTCTTTTATTTTTAAAATAAGCTGTTGGTTAGGATTTTTCGTCAATGTAAAATAGATTATTTTTCAATATTCCTTGGATAGATTCTTAAGCGCTTTAGGTTACAGACTACTGTTAGTCTAATGAACATTATGCACTATGATTCAATGCTGGGCAGCCTTGGTCCAGCGTCCATACAAAAATGGTCAATCTCCTTTACTTTACTTCAAACGAAAAACTTTTTTTTTTATTTTTTTTAAGATACTACAAACGAAAAGAAAATCACTACAATCAACTACGTCCTATAAGGTATTAGAATCGAAAAAAAAAAAAAAAAAAAAAGTTTGTCGGGTGCCAAGTTCACAAAAAAAAATTTTTTTTTTCAACTACAAACGAAATGATTTTCACTACAATCAACTACTAACGATTCTTTTCATGAATCGAAGACAAAATTTGAGTTTCCGTAAATCGGGGGGACGCGATTTTTTCAAAGTGCTATAATTTTTTTTCTGTCCAACTACAAAAAAAAAAAATTTTACTACAATCAACTACAAACGTTTATCTATGGGAATAAAGGTATAATAACAAAATTTCTCAATCTCGGGTGCCAAGTTCACACAGCCACATAATAGTAATGATTTTGTTTATGTTATAGAATGTAGAAAATAATATCAAAAAGGTAGTACAATATTATCTGCATGCAATAAATACTGCTCGACATAACAGACAAAAACTCTGAAGAAGGTCTTATTAGGAGACCAGTCATTGAACTATGTATTTTGCTAAGTTAGATAGTTATATACTACAGTAGGAGTGTTTGCTTAGCTACTGCCTGATAACGAATTTTGAAATTAGGTACAGTGGCGGACACAGTTGGCGTAACACTTCCGGTTTTTCTGTATTGCGAAATAGCTCTTGTTCTTTGGTAATACATTCTAGGGCTGACGAAACCATAGACAAATCTGTTACGGCCTCCTAGTCCGTGACTGTACCAGGGCAACATGAAATAGTAGCAAGTTATGAAGCACAACACACAATTATAACAAGTTAGGTACTTTTTGGAACTTTCATAATAACAGAATAAACATGGGAAATAACCATGCCATGCCAGTTCCTGTCGTCGCTAATATAATATTATAAATATAAGTTTTTTATGTGTTTTTGTATGTATGCTGTAATTATTTTGTGTGTTGCGCTTCATAACCTTCTACTATTTCATGTTGCCCTGGTACCTACTTTAAATAAATTCATTATTAGGCACTAGTAAAGCAAACTTTCGTACTGTATTAAATAACTATATAACTTTGAAAAAAACATAATTAAATAAAAGTCTCCTAATAAACATCACCTCGCTAAACCACCAAGCTACCATTTTAAATCTATCTTTTCCTTTCTGACCGTACCAAAATATTTTTGGAGCAAAATCGTAATGAATGTATGGAAGCTAAAAATTGCAGAGAACAATGGCTTTGGAGCAAAATCGGAATAACCCAGATGTAATACTTGTGTCACTTGGTGGTAGAAAGATACTATACTACTACTAAAAGTTATCAATATCTCAATAATATTAGAAAAACAACATATGCACCAGATCGAATATTAATGGAATAAGTATGAAAAAGCTCTTTGGTCAGTGGGTCATTGTAAGCTTAACATTTTCAATACCTAACCAAGTTAGCGTGAAGACCTCGAAATGAGGCTGCTACAACGAAACAACTAGGTAGGTAACACAAAGACCATCTTAAACCTAATTTCGTTTCTTGACAAACAAAACATTCACAACATAACCTCTGTTTCATATCAAAATATTAGTAAAAAAATGTTATGACAAGAATTAACTTACCCCCTTTAGCCTGGCAGGGCGGATTTTGATTGCCTTGTCGGTAATTCCTTTTTTTCCAGCGGAAATCTTTGTGGTTTTGTGGCCTTTTCGCAGACCAACTGCGATTTCGAACCGGGGAGCCATGCTGAAATAACAAAACCGGAGAACTTGTTAGACTAAATATCGCCGGGAAACTTTTTCACGAACAGTATAAATGAGAATAGACACTACAAATAATCAATAACCAAACGGATTCTTGAGATAATTTACGAATAGAAAAATCATATAAAATCGACGTACATTTTCTGTTGTTCAATCGCAGTGAAAGAATAAATTTCGTTCAAAAATTAATCACTTCACTTTCAATCAATCAATCACAGTCAGTGAAGAATTTTTCTATCTATTTCTGAACGGAAATTTTAGGGTTTTTTCTGACGGGTAATATTGAATGACAAAGTTGGGTAATATTGCATTATGAAGATTTTGAGATATAATAAAAAATAAAAAAGCTTCCTAATGTGCCAAAATTATAAATAATCCGGCCTGACAATGACAATCACAAAAATATATGCGAGAGAAGCGTCGGCCATTCGGGCCAAATTATATAAATCTACGTTATAAAAATATTCTACCATTTTGTCCTAAATAAAACGTTTGTGAGTCGGCAACACTATCAATATTACTTGAATTGACATACCATTATTGATTGAAATTCATGTCAACCCTTGCAAGCCTTGCACGCATAGGTATGATTTGACTTTGAGGTTAAGTTTTCATTTTAGCTGCTCTAATTTTTTTATCATTACAATACCTATTTTTGTAGTCAGTCAATAAATCCCTATATTATCATCTCAAATCACCATGGAAATCGGTGCCGTCAAACAAGCCTTCAATAATGAGGTAAGCAACAGAAGACTAGAAGTGTTTTTTTGAGAACTTTGAGAAGTACCTACTCCATCCAAGGAGGTGCTCCATCTACATCCTTAGGAAGCGCAATATCTTGCTACGTTTTTGGTGTCGTTGATACTAAGGCTGCATTGGGTACAATCCTGCTTTATGGGCCCGCTTGCAAAGCTCAACTTATCTGTGAATATTTTTTTAATTTTAAAATTTCAGGTAATCCACCTCAAATCAAAGCTAAACCAGGCTCGCATACAAGTGATACATAAGTTAACTCGTAAAGCTAAGGTGTTGCTCGAGAAGAAAGCTCCAGAAAAACTTCAGGAGAAACTAAAAAGAAAAGCAGAATCGGCCGTCAAGGAAGTCATGATTTTGAAGGTGATAAGTAATAAAATTGTTTGTTTTTCTTCTTTCTTGGACATAGATAGGCCTTCCCCAAAGATCAAATCAAGAACAAACATTGTAGCCGTGTTTTCCCGTAATCATAATTGACATGCTTGGTAGGCAGATTGGAGATCACACATCACAGAATTGCTGTTCATATTATTCAACATTGGAAACTGGTGCCTGAGCTCGGAAGGCTCCTATAAATGTGGGGAAATGCACAATGGCTCCAAGTTCGCGAGCTAAGTGCAGGCACTTCTCTACCCCCACAACTGAAGATGAAGATGAAACCGCTGCCTGTCTTTTGGACTTGCATTAGTCCCTTGTTGTTTTTGCTAAATAGTCTTATGATCTATATTTCCGTGTGGTGGAATGCATAGAATTCTACCACCCATTTCCTCCCATCGGTGTTGTAAAAGGTGACTAAGAAAATTTTCAAAGCACAGGCCTTTGTTAAAAAAATTGAACAGTGGATGTCTTATAGGCTGCAATGATGACGATTTTGATGATGATTCTTTATATTTTATCTTTTTATTTATTTAAAAACTACTTTCTCTACTAAACTCTGTCCGTCTTATTCATAAAGATACAGTAGATTTTAAGTCTCCTTACTGGAGGTCTACTTCTCTGGTTTGTTGTATGGTAAATACGTGACATCCAGTCTAAATTGACATACGTCAAATAACTAAAATGCTCTTTAACTTTTTATGAATAAGAGGGTAAATCTTTAAGAATTTTGCACTTGGAAAAAGAATGAGAGACATTTAAAGTTTGACCAAGTAGTCAGATCTGATCTGATCTTATTCAGGAGTGTTTGATTATCAATCAACTACATAAACTTATAAAAGTTATAAATTACTATTATTTTATATTAGGTATTATATTTTATTTTTATATGCCTGTTACAGAAAATCAAGCCAAAAGACCTAGCAAAATTTGCAGTCACCCACACAGGTGAACTAAAAACTTACCTAAACCGTCCAAATGCTGACCTGGAGAAAGCATGCGCCCGGCTTCTTCTACACAAAGCTTTAGAAGATAAATATACACACATTCGCAATATGTACTCCAATGTACCAATAGATGATTTAATAATGTCCAGAATTGAAAGAAGAAATCTTAAAAAAGAGGAAAAAGATAAGCAGAAAAATAAAAAGAAAGAAAAACAGAGTCGGACTAAAAATAACTCCATTAGTTCTGAAGGAGATTGGACAGTTGAGGATATAAAGAGTGAAAAGGATGCACTTGTGAAAAGAAATGGTGATGATGATTTGGGAGATGAAAGTGATTCATTAGAACATGATAATAGGTCAGCTCATGAATCAGAAGCCAGTGATAAGGAGGACATTGATGATGATGATGAATCTTCAGAAAAGAATGGGGATGATCAGGAAGCAGGAGAAAGTAGTGATGAATCTGTTCACAGTGAGGGTAATGATGATTCTGAAAATGAAGATAGTGAAAACGAAAATGGACAAAGTAGTGACAATCATAATGAAAATGAAACGAGTGAAGAAGAAATGAATAATGATGAAGGTATCAAACAAAATATTGAATCAAAAGTATCAAAAAAGCACATTGAACAAGAATCGAAATTTAAACAAAACAAAAAGGAACATCAAAGACCAGCAAAAGAAGACAACAGGATAAAACTTCCTAAAATAAACAAAGATAAAAGCAAGAAACAAGTAGAAAAGATAGTTTCAAAGAAATTCAAGAAAGGACAAGATGAAACTCTATGTCCAGGCAATAAGGTTGTTGATCCATTCTTTATAACAGCTACAGGTGATAACTACATGTCTGTAGCTGAGCCCAGGGCACCAGATGAAGTGAAGGAGGTTCATAGACAAGGTAATAGACAGTTTAGAAGAGCTGCAATGTTTGGGCATGAAGTTAAATTTAAACCAAGATCTTATAATAACAGAAATGAAGACAATAATGGATTTAATAGGAATAATCGCTTTGATAAAAACTCTGAAAGAAAAAGCTTTGATAGACGCAATGATAGAAATAATTTTGATAAAGGAAATAAATGGCGAAATAATGAAGAAAGTAACAATGGAAGTTACAAAAGAAATAATATTTTTGATAAACAGAATAATTCATCTGAGTTCGATAACAGAAATAGATTTAAATCATTTGATGGAAAATCAGATTTTAAGAATAATTTATGTAATAATAAAGAAGAAAAGATTTCTGTGCCAGAGAAATTGCATCCATCTTGGGAAGCTAAGCGAAAGATTTCGTCTATTCTGCCCTTCCAGGGTAAGAAAATTAAATTTGACGAGGGATAACATTTAGGTAAAATTGCATTGTTTTTTTTTAAATAATTTATTATAATAAATAATTTTCATATAAATTAAGCTAAGTATTTTAATTAAGTACCTATCCTGAGTCCATCTCGTAGTTCAAAGTCCAAGCTACCTATCTACCAATTTTACGGCCATATTGGTTAAGGAGTTTAGGCATGATTCCGTAACACAAAGACAGAAAGAGTTAAGCATTTATTATATACCAAACTATTATATTTTACTTATATGCGAAAGTAACTTCTGTCTGTCTGTCACTTTCACAAAAACAAAAAAAACACTGAACCAATTTAAATGTAATTTGGTACACACCAGTATCCAATATAAGTCAAGTAAATACTACTTTTATATATAAAATGAATCGTGGTTCGTTAGTCTCGCTAAAACTCGAGAACGGCCGGCCCGATTGAGTCGATTTTGGTCTCAAAAGGTTCTTAGTAGTCCAGGGAAGGTTTAAAAGGTGAGAATTTTTTTAAAACTTAAGGGAAATAAAGCAAAAACAACAATTTATTTTTTCCATATAGAATTGTAGGGCGCGGTACGAAGTTCGCCGGGACAGCTAGTAGTAAATAACGGTTCTACCACAAAAAGAGTTAAACCTGGTCTAAATCACTAGACTAGGTTTAAAACACTAATTTTTCATACAAACTGGTGATTTAGACCGGTCTAACTTTTTTTGTGGTCGCAGGGATACCCTGATACATATAAGTCTAAGTATGGCTAAACAAAAGCTCATAAACATAGCAAGCTAGTGACAAATGGTATTCCCAAGATAACATAGCTAATCAAAACACATAGATCAATGTAGCCACCCCACCCTGACCCTTCCTACCTGGCCCATACATCCAACCAAGCAAACACAATAATCTTAATTGAATTCCCAATTACAAACGCGATATAATAACAGAATAGGGAGAGAACTGGCCAATATGGCGGACGTTATTCATACGGGACGAGTACGAGTATGTTAGGTAGTTTGTTACCTAGATTATGTTTGCGGATGGGATGTTTTGTTCTTTCTTCTACGCTAATAATTTCCTTTTTTTTAAAAGAGACCCGACTTCAAAATTGACACATACATAAAACTGAGAACTCCCTCTTTTATAAAGTCGGTTAAAATAGGTACTAAAACCTTCTCCTAAATGTAACAAATACTTTTGTGAAAACCGCATCAAAATCGGTTCAGCCAAACTCGAGATAATCGCGGACAAACATACATACATACAGGTCAAACTGATAACCTCCTTTTTTTGAAGTCGGTTAAAAAGGAAGTATAGTATCATTTGACAGAGAAGAAAATCTTAGGAAAAAGGGAGTAGAATCATTTGACAGGGGAGTGCTCGTTTGGGGGCGTCTCCAGGCGACCATTGTCGTAAGGCAAGGCAAACATTTGTTTGCCTAAGCCGCTTGGTGGGCACCCGAACTACCTGGCCTCTCGCAGTATAGGATATTTTACTAAATAAGGTATCATAATATTCATAATCACAAATTAGCGTACATAATAGTCTAATTGACCTTCAATAAGCGATATCCTGTAATTCTATATTGAATAAATAATTTTTGACTTTTTCTTTGAGACTCGTCAGAAGTCAACCTCGCAAAAAATAAACGAATCTGCTAGAAAAGCGTATTTTTCTTCTTCTCCACACAAACTAGGTTCCTCTACCTAAACATAGGTGTCTGAGGTGTCTCCTAATGTATCTACTCGCTTGTGTAAATGTAAGTTAGGTGTCAGTAGGTGTAGTGTGTACCTAGCAATGTGTAATTAAGCATTCCTCGCAGCAATCAACGCCTGCTGCCTGCCGCGATTAATTGTGGGTGGCCATGTTTGTCACCGGAGACGACTTGTAAAGCTTCAAACGCACAGGCGGATTTTCATCCGCGCGGAAACAAACCGCGCGGATAAAAATCTGCTGTTGCGGTTTTATTTCCGCGCGGTTTGAAAGGTTGTTATTTCATTTTCACCCTTATTCTTAGTCCCCGAACGTACAGGTGAAATTTTATCCGCGCGGAAATAAAACCGGAACAGCGGATTTTTATCCGCGCGGTTTTTTATCCGCTGGTGCGGACACTTACATAGGATTCAATATGTTACATAAAAACCGCGCGGAAAAAATCCGCCTGGTGCGTTTGAAGCCTTAAAGGTACAGTGGCGGACATGGACGGCTAGACGGAAAGACTTCCGGTTTTCCTGCTCTGCAGAATAGCTCTTGTTCTTAGGTATTACAGTCTAGAGGACTTTAAACAAAAGTGTTACACCGTCCATGTCCGCAACTGTACCAACCAACCAACCACCTCCACCTACTTACCAACTAAACTTAACTTACTTTGAGCACCTTCGTGCTTCAGTGGTTTGATAGTGATCTTGAATGTAACGCGGAGATCCGGGTTCTATTCCCGGTGGGGGGCGGAGGTTAACATTATATGGAGTGAAACTTACCTACTAATAGAAACATCAACTGCTGGACATATGACTTCCCCGCCGAGCCTCATACAGTGCATATTTTTTTCGATTGAAAATTCATCTTTCTTTTCATTCATCGTGCGCGTGCACCTGTGTTCGATTCCCCGGCGAGGCGAATATTGGTGTTCGTTTCCGGTCTGGGTGTACTGTTCGTCTCTGTGCGTGTTTCGGGTACCCTAGATACAGGTTGTTCCTAGTTAGGCTTTGAGTGTGATGTGTTATTATTATTATTTTTATTCAATCAGCTCGCTGAATCGCTTTACGCGATAAGGTCGCCCGGTGCATGCAAATTCAAATGTTTTTACCCCTGATAATTTACTTTTGTATCTTACTTTGTGTGCAATAAAGTGTTTTTTTTAATTACTTACTCGCCTGCTCAAACTATCTTTTATTGTGGTTCATGATAGCTTCGCGCATGAGGCTTTTCGCGCATTTGTGCTAGCTTGGCATAGAGCAGACTCGCACTCAGTAGTCGACTCTGATGTCTACTAGGTCCAACCATTGTATCAAACCCTATATAATAAAAATACAATAAATAAAGCATATTTAAAGCATAAGTATAATTAGCTTTTATGGCTTATCTCGTAATGTCATCCGACAAGGCAATATGTAAGTATAATTAGGTCGACTCCCGTAGAATCTCCCAACGCACGATGCGAGTGATATGATAAATAAACAAAGCTAATTTGAATTTAAAAATAATCCTCGTTTTCCTGGTTTTCCGACGGTTTATGTTTTCGCGCGGCACCTTTTTAAGGTTCGCTTGGAGCCTTGGAAAAAAACCTTTATACATTTATGTACTTATCTTCCTCTTTCTACAGTTGTTATACTCAAGACGAAGTGTTGAGTGACCCATTACATGCAAATTCAATTTGATGTAACCTGAATTTATTAATGTATTTTTTTATCTTACTTTGTATGCAATTAAGTGTTTTCTATCTTTTCTATTTCTATGCAGTATAGGTATCACATCCAAAAACTACCTAGGTACTATTATTTTTGTTCAAACACTAGATACTAATCTACACAATCTGGACAGTTTGTTTCTAATTCGCTTGGCTGGATCCTGGACGCATGGGACGACGACCCTGACCACTGACTTACTTTCAATAAAATATGAGAAACCACGTTAGCGAACAAATTACCTGTTATACACAAACTTACCTTAATTATAATCCTTTAATCAAAGGGAAACACTGAAAATAATTACTCTATTTTCGTTATGCAACGTAAAACAATCATACAAAATTCATTTTACTTAGTACAAAGTCACAAACCCTTTTTTTTTGTTGGCGGGGAAACTCCGCTTTAAAATGTTCGACTCGCTCTTAAATTTTTTTTTAAAACCTATTTCAGCTTGTCCACTCGCACGTCCGCGGAAATGGGATCACGTACTAAACGCACATCACTATATAGGTACAACTTTATAAACAGATAGACAATATGAAGGAAAAATAAAACGATTTCAGTGCTATTTCAGTTTTTAATTTGAGGTGTAAGTGAAGTATGTATAGTGCCACCAACTTAGCTGTTCAGGTGGGCTAGTTAGAACTCAGCTCAGCAAAAAGATTAGCATGTTGAAAACACATAAGTCCACTATTAGCGTAGCGACGCCATTGCATGAACTATTTAGTTGGTAGTATTTTTACCTTAAGTAAAATACTTTTCTATTCTAGGCTATTAGGTAAGGTATAGAAATTTATAATTTACATTTAATTAACTACTAAAGACACCTATTTCTTAAATATTAATTATATACCTACCTAATATACTTAACATGGGTACCTAAAATTGGTTTTAAAGTACCCGCGAATAATATACTTACCCTCATATTCATAAAAAGTTAAAGAGCATTTTAGTTATTTGTCGTAGGTCAATTTAGATTGGATGTCACGTATTTACCATACAACAAACCAGAGAAGTAGACCTCCAGTAACGCTACTTAAAATGTACTGTATCTTTATGAATAAGACGGTTAGACTTTTTAAGGTGCGAACGGTTGCGATACTAGCTCCATTTCCAAAAATAATTAATATCTTCTAAACCATGGCCGAAATCAAAAATATGCGTCTTTGACTCCCTAGATAATTTTGCATAGAATTTGTAAGGCTCTGTTGTGCAGCTTTTAGGAAAATGATCTTAGAAATAAACGCTATTAAACTTAAGTGGCCACTTTAGTTAGGCAACAAACAGTTTATTCCTTAGATTTTGAACCTGAAAGCTACACAACAGGGCCTTAAAAGTTCTAAGCAAGATTATCTACCTAAGGGAACTTATAAATAAATTTTATAACCGAATAGACCCTTGTTAAGGGTCCACACGGAGCGAAACTAGCGCGAATTCCAATAAATAATTAATATCTTGTAAACCATGGCCGAAAACAAAAATATGTGTCTGACATAGTACGTACGTACGTAGTATCTCTAGTTCCCTAGAGTAGTATGTAGTAGTATCTCCCTAGGGCCTAGGGAGTCAGATACATATTTTTCACTTAGCTTACTTATGCAATCTTATCAGGAGGGCAAAATCACGAGTTATACTACTTACTTAATTATAATTATTAGTTTGTACAAAATATTTAAACTTAGAGGTGTCATTCTATTTACTTTTAGACGTTGCTGGGCGCCAATTAAGGTAAAACGTCCTAAGTAGGGAGGAAACTTTTTCTTACTTCGTAATTTTGCCTAACGCCGAAATAGGACGTATTTACCCTCTATCCCCTATTCCGGAATTTCACACCATTGATGCTATTAAAGTAAAATCACAGCCTAGTTTTATTATTATCTACGTTCTCATCTACCACTTTCGGCGTCTTCTTTGAATCCAGGTCCTGTGCTTCCTTCAGGGAATCTGGTAGCTTCTTGTTATTAGTCTCAGGCAGTGTTAGGACAAGGAAACCTGATATTGCCGCCATTATCCCGAACAGCGTTGTCGGTAAGTACTCGTAGAACTGTGTCTGTAATTTAGAACGAAGTTATAAAATTTGTTGAGAGCTCTTGCAGGGCATTTCAAACGATTTTACGAGATATTTATCAATAAGTAATTTTTATGAGGCATAGAATCTTTCACCCCATCGCCTCCCGTGGTGGGTGTCGTTAAAATTGAAAAACTTAAAGAGTGATACAGCGATCGCCAAACCGCCTGCCAAGCGTGCCGATTACGGCAAACACCCCGAAAATGTTGGCCCTTGAGGTGATCTGTGGGGGAGATCTGTGACCAACAGTGCACCTCTGTCGGTTGCAATAGCGTTAATGAATTATGAAAAGTAAAATAGCAATTTTTAGAAAATCGTTAATTCACAAAAACTTCGCCTATCTTCATTATAATTTTAAAGAACCTTACCAATAAAGGAGTCTGCGGTGCCACAGTAGACCCAATCCTGCCAATAGTGGAACATAAGGCCAGGAGAGTTGTCCTGTAGTTGGTAGGAAACACCTCGGCAGCAAAAACGTACAGCGAGTTGTAGGCAAGGGTGATGAAGAATTTACCGCCAAGGTAAAATACTAGGGACCATGTACCGGCTGGAAAGAAAATGTTTTTCTTTTTAATTTTTGTATAAAGAATGGTTTACATCAGAGTAAGAACTTTATGTTCCGTAACGGCAGCGGCGGCTTGTAGAGTAGACGCGGATAAATTTGAAAAGAAAAACCTTAGTTTTTAAGGTGTACTTTAAAACAAGCCCACCAATTATGAGATTTATTACCGCTTTTAATACCTAAACCAAAGTATCCGTAAGCCGCCAGGTCACCAACTGGAAATTTAACGTATGGTCCATAATATTTTCTGTCATAAACACTCATGAACCACTTTTTTGACATTGATTATAAAACCATGGATAGATTGATTATTGAAGTCGGCTTTTAGAAAGTCGACGGTCTGTTGTCTTCTAAGCAAGACAGAGAGCTTTGGTTAAGGTTAAACTTTGAAAAGTTCACATTTTGAATAAATAGTTTGATTGATTTTTTTAACCATGACCGGGCCTTGGCATCACCGGTTTGTAAACAAATAATAACTGATGATGCTCATTTTTTACTTTTTGCACCTTCTACCGTCCTAATATTTGATTAACAGTCTCTCAACGCGTTTCTAATATGACCTCTCCACAAGCCCTATGCCATGCCCTTCATCAAAGGCAACGAGACTAAAATTAGAAGTGTATTGTAGTTAAAAATTGAAATAGAATAAAACTTTAAAACTAAATTAGACTAGACATTCTAAAATAAGTCTCCGTGCTGCAGCTACTTTTTCAACAATCACTTCTAATCTAATTAAAGTTGTCGCAAAAAATATTAACCGACATTGTCTAGCCTTGTGGGAATAATGACAATCGAAATTCATTAAAATTCACAGCTTAAAATCGTTTTTATTAGTTATTAATTTGTAACTTTGATTTATTTCTTTGAAATATAATTTCATTGTACATTGTAATTAAGATTTTTTGGTTTAGTCGGGGTAGCTCTATCAGCATAAACTACGCCAAATACACAGTCAAAGTGTATATTTTTTGTTTAAATTTATACATCTGCGTTCAATTATTCAAAACCTACTTCCTAAGTACCGTTGCGCTACGACAAACAACGAGTAACCAAATATTTGCTAAAGCAAAGTAAATCCCATTAACATTCCTTTAACTAAAAAAAAACACATATTTACCTGGTATAAACCCGTAGTTAATCAATATAAGGGCCGTTAGGAAGAAAGCAACAGATATGACCCTCTTTCTTCCAAATCTGTCTAAGAAGATCAGCTTGCAGACATTGGCCGGCGCTTCGACAATCAAAACCACAATGTAGTTGAGGTAACTGTTTCCAGAAAGTTCTATGGCATTGATTGACAAGCCGTAGTAGACGAGAGTCGAAGAGATCCATAGAAACGAGCAGATGAACGTTCTTTTCCATATCATAGAAGATAACAGCAACTGCTTGAAAGCTGATTGGTTCGATTCCTCCTTCTCGAACTTTCTTGCCTCTCTTTGCTTCATTGCAGCTTTCTCGACCTGCTCATAATGTTCTTTTGGTACAAAAACCTTGTTTAAATACTCAGCTTTGTTAAGAACGTTGACTCCTTCTTCGTATCGACCCTTGCTGAACAACCATCTGAAACTCTCGGTTACCATCCAGATGTAAATGAAGATGAAGACCGAAGGTGTGTAGATGATGAAGAGGAGTCGTCTCCAGTTTTGAAGGTACCAGTAGAGAAGGGTGACGGTGACTCCTCCAAGGATGAACATGGTGTTGAATAGAAGACTGGCGAAGACACGGCCTTTGGGTCCGACGAGCTCCAGGGCTGAAAGAAACATGTATTTCTTTTGATGATCCATATTGAACAATTAAATGGTAATTATAAATTTGTGTGAATAGGTACAGCGACAATATTTCCTTGTCAACAGATGTTATATTTTTAGAACTACATAGGAACGTTATTATAAAAGCTTCATTAATTTTTTTTAGAGCCATCATTAAAAACACTATGCGAATAGAGAAAAATAATATTAAAATCTCAGCAGCAGTCATTTATTTACAACGCCACATCCTGCAATCACGATTGATGATTTTAGTTATGTTCAAAATTACTATAATCGTGCTCTAAGCCAACAATGTTTAAATACACAAAAGTAAAATGTTATGATGTAAGTAAGTAGAGAAAAATATTAAATTTGTCGCTTGTGCTGCTTTAAATGGTTTTTAGCGTATTCTGTAATAACCTCTGACAGGTTAGATAGAGTACGTCCGAATGTCAATTATAAAAGTTCTCGATTCGTGGTATTACTCTAATGATCTGAGAATGAAGTATTAATTTTGGTAGTTTGACTACAAAAATTTCATAGCCTATGCTACGACTGCGATGCCTGGGATTCCCTATTCTTTTTACGTAACGTGATTAATTAATGTCGTGTATGGAGACACCTTTAATTACTATAGCAATCTATTTTTAGTTAAAATACTAAACGGAAGTCTTGCAAAAAGTGTAATCAGTTGCTAAAAGTTAATGAGCCGTCAAGTCTGCAAGGTTTTTGGTGACGCTTTCTGATTTTTTCTAGTGTTCTCACTAATTAAGAAACATTAAACTAGGAAGTTGGATAACTATTTATAGAACCTGGAGGATTTGTTTTTAGTACATAGTTTTTTTCTATCAGTTATCTATCAGCACATGAGTATCTGACGCCTTTAGTTCTTTACATGTGTCATACATGACAGCTTGAGTTAATAAAATTAATTTCTTAAATTATCACTGAGACTTGAACTTGATATACTCTATAGAACTGTAAGATGAATTTTTATACCTCTTTATACCGTTGGATTACTAAGCTATCTTCTTAACATTATGTATAGTGGCGGTCTAGGTGGGCAAAACAGATTTGTCTATGGTCTCGTACGCCCTAGACTGTATCACCAAAGAACAAGAGTTATTTTGCAATACAGAAAAACCGGAAGTGTTACGCCGTCCTAGACCGCCACTGTACAAGAAAAAAGAAACCGTAATAGATTTTAGAACCGCTTTCTTACCTAAAACAAAGCAAGCAGTGTAAATTCCGCCTCCGAACGCAGGTTCCAAAAACTCGAAGACCACAAACATGTCGTAATTGACTGATAAAGCCCTTATGACGCCAAAGACCCCGTTGGAGACGGCTGCGAAGACCAACGCCTGCCGACGACCGTACCTGAAAGGATTAAGAGACTATAGAGAGAGAGAGAGAGAGAGAGAGAGAGAGAGAGAACCTATCATATTTGAAAATAAATTCGTATCCGCGCGTTTCTGGTTCGCAGCCACTTCGGTATGTGTGGGCATGTGGTGGATGGTGGTATTATGGAATACTTACCCCATCTTCTACCACAGGACACGTAAAAGGCGTCTAAGAGAACATCCGAAGTATAGCAAGCAGCGTCGTTAGTTGAAGACAGCACGACAGAATAGCTAGTTAATACTAAGACAGCTTACAAATACTCCCAACTTGTTTATTTTCATTTAAAAATTTTCAATAAAAAAAAAGGAAATTAAAGAGATTTTTTTCAATAAAGCATCCAAAAATTACAATACTTTAAATGAGTTAAATATAATAATATCCTTCATTGCATGAGGCGATGTGGTTCAGGATAATACCTCATTAAGGCTAGGAGATGGGTAGGTTATTATGCTGTCTGGCTACACTGTACATAGCATATACCTACCTGTCAGAGATAAGTCCAGTGAGAGGTATGGACACGAAGAACCCAGCATTGTGGACGGTGCCCACCAGGGAACGCTTCCAGTCTTGGCATGCCAGGTCGAACTGAAACACGAAATTAATTCCTAAACATTTCAATGTCATAGGGCTAAAAAAAATCGTATAAGTCCATTCAATGAACCCTTAAAATTGCTTTACTCTACCTACATCATCATCTTTAATTCAGCCAAAAGACGTGCACTGCTGGACATAGGCTCCAACATAGATCCTCATAAATACCTAAAAAGCGTTTTCATTTCCATAAGTAGTTCGAACTTAACTGTAACCGAATGCCCAATCATGTTTCGAATAATAAACTCATAATTTTCCGAAGAAATTTACCTCGCTAACCACAGCCCTGAACGAATCCTTCAGGTTATTGATGATAAATCATCGATTGTTAATAAAAATTCAACCACACGAATCGAATTATCTTTGTACCTTTGATGTACTCTGAAGTGTCATTATTCAAATATTTTAGTTTGATAACCCTATAAACCACGACTCACAACCACCCAGTTGTGGTTTTAGCTTTCATGCACTTCTTTTCAATGAATAAATTAGTTGAAAAAAAAACAAACAAGGTATCTCTTATTGAAAGTCTAGTAAACTATGCACACTAAGTTAATTAAAAGCAAGTATGTATATTGCATGAGGCGAGGTAGTTCAGAGTCGTTTCATATGCGCTGCATAGGAACAATTAATAGGGACATGAAGACGACGGACATACAGCCAGAAATCACCCAACAACGCCTAGGATGGAGAAAGAGGACATAGGCCAAGATGAAGAAGAAGAAATCCAAATTAGCAAAGCCAGCCCCAATAAAAGAACACTGTACTGAAACAGGCTGTATGCCACACAAGCCTGACCGCACCCTCCCGCGGCATGCTTCCGATCAGACCCATTCACAAATCCAACGACAGAACAAAAGAGCCCTTTAATTTTTCACTTCAAGATTGTAATACTTAATAAGTTTTAGATTCGCTTGGCCGCGATCGTTGGTTAGTAATCGTTTTTTCAAGCTAATTACCTTAAATCTTATGTCAAAACATGTGGCCACTATCGCATACCGTTCCATTACTCGAACTTGAACTAATAACGCCATGAAATTATCAAATGGAACGAATTCTAAATTTTACACGTGCACCACGTGACCAGACATTATACTTAGGATTTTTTAAAGCAAATCAACCTTTTTAATTTTTGGATATGGCGGGAAATGCCTTACGCATTTCCCGACGCTCGGGGGAGCTAAAACCCCCCGACGGTTGTCGTCTTGGCGTTTTGGAAAGGACAAAGGGGACCATAGATTATCGGCCTCCGGAGTCCTTCCCACGCTCAGCAGCTATCAGCTTCGTGCTCGGGAAAGGCATGCTTTAAACTCTCCCCGGCTCGCTTTTGGGAGCTGCAGCAGCTCAAATATTTGACACATTAGCCTTGACACCAACAATAGCGTCTGTCATAGACAAAGCCACAAACAATTGACAGACAAGTTAATTGGGTGCATTGCATTGCGTAATGGCTTTAAAACAGTTGACATTTATGATTCTGCTGTTTTTTTCAACATTATCATTAGGTACCTACCTACTTAAGTATGTAGAGTTTGTTTATCGTCTGTTTTTGTATTGATTTTGATATTAATATTTTTCTAATATATTGCTTGTGTTAGCTACAAAGTGCTAAATAACTATAACTTAAAAGCTATACCTACTTACTTATTATCGAACCCATTTAAAAATTTATCACAAAAATTTACATTATCATCATAAAAGATTCCATGAGTTTTTTGTGGTTTGTAATAGCCAAATATATTTTTTTATTGTAATTTATTGACTCAACATTATAATCTTTAAATGACAACATATTTTTTAAGAAATTATCCTGAAATAAGAGTACTTACACCTATTACAATAATCATTCATGTTCGAAGAACAATAGTTATTAGAAAAGCCATAGCCAATGAGAAAATTGCAAATGAGTTAATAAGAAATAACCTTTATTAAGTCAATGACCCACTGCAACATAATAACAAGACAGCAACACTTCTATAAACTCATGATAAAATGGCACTTATATTAAGACACATAAGGTTGTAAGATCCAAATCATGAGCACAGGTAACATGGTCACGCGAATTTTGTAAGATGCGACAAGTTGACCTACTTAAGGTGTGGGCTTAAGGGCTAAGGTCAAAGTTATCATGCGATACTGAGAACTATGGAAAATTTTAGACAAAAACTAAATAGAAAGAAATATTGAGGTTTTCAAAAGAAGATGATTTACATTACAATACAATACAAAAGCGTAAACGTTTCAATAATTGAAGCTTGGACTAAAAAACAAAAGGTTTATCATCCCAACAAATGCTGAAAACTTGTTGCCCAGCTTTCAACGCTGTTTTTAAGATGATCCAAACCTTAATTATGTTTAAATGTTAACTAAACATGTAGATAAATTATAGGAGTCTTATGAAAATCAACAAAAAAAAATATTCTAACATGTTTTTAAATCAAATCAAATTTTAGAATCGAGTGAGTAGAAACTCAAAAGTTAACGTTTTTTCATGAAATCACAAATGAAGCTGAAGATTATTGGGTACTTTTTTAAAACTTTTGTCATGTATCCACGTTTTTTGAGAAATCTTTAAAATTCCAGAGTTAGAGCGCATAGACAGACGTTTTAAGTTGAGATGAACATTAAAGTACAATGAGCTGCCGTACCGGGGTGTTGCAGACGCGGACGCGGGGACAAAATTTATAAATAGGTCTTAGAGACTTATTATCGGTAAGTAGTCTTATATCGACAGAAATAAGCTTATGGTGTGAGAAAGTTGTAGCGTAAGGTAATGCATATTTCCTGTACGCAAATAGACTTAATTGAGTGTTCGTACAGACTTAGCAAACTAACACGGCCGAACGTTTGCTTACAATTAAACTTAACTTAGTCACAATTAAATTTAAATCTAAGAATCAATAAAGCATGAATTTTGTAGCAATTTAAAAATTCCCATTGGATATTTGGATCTAGAGACTAGAAAGTGTGTTTGAATTTTATCCCAATTTAATCCAATTTACGCGTTGTCGATGATTGTCTTTACCGAATACGACAGGGTCTTTGTCTTATTAGTATTATCGTATTGTTTTTTTTTTTGTATTACGTGTTTGTTCGTTCGATCTGTACATAGTAGACCTAGGCGATATCCAACCATAGCTATTTTGGTCGCCATCGTGTCATTTGGTACCGTTACCGCAAATTGCGGTAAACCTGAGTGATATCCCTTTAGCAACATGTTTGTAAGGGTTCCACAATAATTGTCGTTAATTACTTGACTTGACAAGCGGGTTTACATTCGAGTAGAAAATACACGATCCAGAAATGCGTAATAAACTGAAAACTTTGCCTAATAATACGATTAAGATTTCATCTGCCTTACAAACTCTGGCAAGAAGAAGAACACTGGCTTCCTTTCTTTAAAAAAAAAACTAAAAATATTTAAATTACGAAAAGAATCTCTTTGATTTGTCGGTTGAGTATTGTTGAACAAGTGCTAGCACAACTTTTTTTTCTTAAAACTTACTTCAAAAATTCAACCTTTTAACTTTATCAATACAATGTAATAAATGAATCCTCGATTAAAGTGCTCGAGAAAGAGAGGGGACAGCGAAGGTGGAACTATTTTGACCAATTAAAGAAAATACAGGGGTCGTGTCATACCAAGCGGTCAAACAATGGCGAGGAAACGGTAGGATTGGAAGAAGCTCCTCTAGCAAAAGCGAAGCTCTAAGTTTGAAGAATAAGACACAGGGTGCATTCACGTACAAAGCTGGTAACAAGCGCATGTGGGCGCTCTGGTTCGAAAAATGTATAGAAAATACCTGCGCGAAAATTCGCGCTGGAGCTAGCGTCTATGTCCGCGCAGGTATTTTCTATGCATTTTTCGAACTAGCGCTAACAAGCGCTTATTACCAGTTTTATACGCGAATGCACCCTGATAGTTGGTACTCACCTCTTTGACAATAGAATGCTCTTCAAGATAAACAAAAGAATCACACTTGATAGTGGTAGAAGTATCAAAATGTTCAGGCGTGCAGTAGCTACTGTTTGTAGTATTGGCGTATGGAGCGTAGCGATGGCATTTGGAAAATCGACCGTCGGTCTTCTGTGGTATGGTGTAGTTTAGCACGGTAGGATCTTCCATGCACTCAGGGACTGAACATCTGGGGAAGAGATGAAACTGAATTGAGCTTTGGTAAGTTGATGAGCGAACTGAAAAATAATTGGAGACGCATTCGTCCAGCAGTAGGCTGATATGTGATAAGGAAGAAGTTGTTGAAGAAACTTGGTTTTAGTATTAAAAATCAAGACTTTAGAGTCATCATCATCATTACAACCAATAGACGAGCTCTGCTGGACAATATGTTTTCTCCCACTGATTGCCACAAAGACATATTGTGGAAGGAATTTGTCAAATCGCCACACTAGGCATGCGGAAGGCGGGTTGGCGATCGCAGTGTGTCTCTTCGAGTTCTTCAACAACAGACGCAGTCGCTAGTCCTTCAAGTTTTATATTTGTCTCTTTGGTGTGAGTGTTGTTAACTTTGTCGTTTTTTTCAGTCATGGAAATTCTTTCACTTTAAATTTTCAGAGACAATCATTTAGTCAAGCATTTTTCTCTTTTCTTAGTAATGCACCTCAGTACACTTCTAACGTATACGCTACTTTTTCTAATTGAAAATATTACAATAAAAAAAAACAATTAACATTCCTGATCGCAATGGATTCTGCTCGTAATCCTGAACGTTTATTAAAAAACATGTTGTACAACTTATCATCCACACTAGCTGTCCCGGCAAACTTCGTATCGCGCCTTAGGATTATAAATGGAAGTGTAAATTTGTTGTTTTTTAACTTCCTTTAACTTCCCTCCCAGTTTTCCATTATTTCTCAACTTTTAAACCCCGCGACTACTAAGCACATTTCCAAAATCAGCTATATCGGAACGGCCGTTCTCGTGTTTTAGCGAGACTAACGAACCACGCTTTATCAATACACAGTATAAAATAAAGCCGCTTCCCGCGTCTGTACCACACTATGTATGCTTAAATCTTTAAAACTGCGGAACGGATTTTGACGCTGTTTTTATTTAATCGATAGAGTGATTCAAGAGGAAGGTTTATGAGTATTATAAATGCACAAAATAGAGACAGGTTAGGCGGTACGAAGTTTGCCGGGTCACCTAGTTTTTATATACATTAGATTACTCCATTATATTAGTGTAATTTTGTTGATCACCAATAGGTAATGTACTATTCTAACAATAGTGTAACAAAGAGGAAGCGTAGCACCCGACGCCCCGACTCGGATGGGTGCGTACATTATATACCACGCAATCCGTTTGTAATGTTACGCGTTTGATTGTAAAATAACAAATTGAATACAATGCAAGGTCAATTTTAGTTTTAGCTTTTTTTATATAGGAAAAAGGAAAACGTACGGTACTTATGAATTTTTTAAATAGGGTAATGGATGGTTTTTGGTAGCCGTAAGGATAGTGTTGTTACTGTGAAATAAATATACAATTATTTACGTTGAAATTTGTTAAATTTATTGAATAAAGTTTCATTCAAATAGGTACCTATATTACTCGGGATAACTTTTATATGTTTCCAGGAAGTGTAGTCTCTAATCTGTGGTGTAGCGTAACGTACGGGCACAGATGAGAGAATAGGTACGGGTCCTCCTGATTCCTGAAATTTCCTCGCACTTAGGAAATCCAGGTAAATTGTATAGTTCAAAAAGAGGGTTATGAGGTTATGTTACCTATATTTTTACTAAGCATTCTGTAATATTTTTGCCACCGTTCATTCATTATAATAGTTTTGTTTAAAAAGGGAAACAAATATCTATTTGTGCGTGATATTATTGTGCACATGCATTGGATACTGGAATTGGATACTTTAAGAGAAAAAAACTTTAAATAGTTATTCAGATATCTTTTAAATATTTGCTAATTACGTTAACGACTTGTATTCAAACACTTATATCGGTTACCGATAAATTATTCAAATTTTCCATATTTTGACGGTTAACTTATAAGCTGCAAAACTAAGGTTTAAGTAGAAGTTAGATCGATGTACTGCAATTTGCCTTTCGATTTTTACCAATAAAGTAACTTATTAAACACTAACCTTCGTGGAGTTATAATTAGTTTGGCAACAAGACCGAGAATGCGAGTTTTACCGGATAGAAAAAAAAAAACTGTTGAAACAGAACTCTTTTATTTTTCTAAAAGGAACATTGCACTTGGCTCATCAACCTTTACCAGTCTTCAATACAGGTTTTTATAATAATGTTGCAACTAAGTAACTTACACTAGAAAATTCCCGCCCCATGTATCCTTTTGGAATGACGCGAAAGTACAATTATTTTACTTAGATAGAGTGAATGCCAGCTAAGTCTGCGCACGGTAAAAATATGATCCGTTAGCAATATATCAGTCAATATACACGGTAATTTGTTATCGTGGCGGTAACTTTCAGGACTAAGTCTTTGCATGCTAGAAGACACATATAAATAAAATAAAAAAAAAAATTTGACCTTTGATTTTTCAAAAAATTTTTTTTTTTTAAATTACAAAAAATAAAAAACTTATTAAAGACCGATGGACTTCTTGTTCCCCCCCTGCGTATTGCCCTCCACCCACCGTCTGGCACCAGCTAAGACACCGTAGGTCATTGCTACACAACGTTTTTAGTTTTTTTTTTACAAAAACTTTCGAAGTACCTCAAGTGAGCACGGTTCTTTTTTTTTCACTTTTGTTTTCAGGAATCAGTCCTGTATAACTATGCCTACCGGGTGTTAAATTTTCCTCCACGATAAAAAAGTAACCGTGTATTTTGATTGGCGGGTGAAGTACGTTAAGTACCTACGTATACAGTGGCGCCCCCAACGCGCGCAGACTAAGCTGGCGCGAACTCTAGGAAGTCTATCAATTATTAGAATCGGTAACCTTGTGTAACCTTGAGATGAATTTTTCTGTTATGTCTAATTCACCTGGTTTTTTTCGTGACGTGCATAAAAAGTATTAGTATACTATTACCTTAATGCATCCATTTCCGGGTTAGTAAATGTTTAGGTAAATTATGTTTCCGGGTTCTGTATTTCAAGTTATTGATATTACTTAATCAGCTTATATTTTGCGGATATGTCAATTATGTGTATTACCTGTTTATTATTAATTTTACCTAATTCGCAGCTTTTTTTATGACGTACATAAAAAGTCGATAGAGTATAGATACTTCCGGCTTATTGGTAAGGTTTTTAATGTGTGTATTCAGCTATTCAGGCACTCTATATACAAATTCATTCAATTTCGAGATTGTCCTTATCATGACTTTGTTGACGGATCTATACCAATACTATTAGAGGAAAAATTTATTGTGTGTTTGTTTGTTTGCATTGAATATGCTCCAAAATAAATGTGTCAATTTTGAAGGCGGGTCTCTTTTTTTTTAAATAAATTATTTAATTTACTTTTTAATTTTCCTGTGCCATTTTCTAGTTACGCTACGAAGAACACAAACTCTCAAAACAATAACTGTATTAAAATAATATTGTATCGATATCCTATAAATAAACCTTCAGAATGTTATTAAATTCCTTGAATATTATAGCAAGAGCTTGTCCGTCATTGTGGAAGCTACGAGAAGAATTTATTATTATTTAATATAAGTATCTAAGGGAATGTCCAGATGGGCAGCATGACGTACAGTTGCGGTTGAGGATGGCGTAACACTTTCAGTTTTCCTGTATTGCAAAATAGCTCTTGTTTTTTGGTAATACAGTCTAGAGCGCACGAGACCATAGACAAATCTGTTTCACCCTCCTAGACCGCAACTGTACTTCGTCAAACAATTAAAACACCTATCAACACTGATCGCAAACCATCTGCAAAGCGTGGCTATTGCGGCTAAACCCTCCACAATGATTGGCATTTGGTTAACTGTGGGGGCAGGCGGTGGCTAGAAGTAGACATCTTTACGGCTGAGAAGAAGATTCAATATTTCAAAATAAATTTACATTTCCGAGGGAAAGCTATAAAAGTATTATTACGAAAATAATGTATACATAAAACTTCTGTTTAGCCATTGGATTTTTAAGACAATAGGCAGTTGCTTTGAGCTTGGCAACAGAAATAACGAGGTACCTATATATTGAACAGTACTAGTATACACTGACAGATAAAAGAGCCCAAACCATTTTCAAAATTAAGTTCCTTGAGGAGAATATATTTAGGAAGGATGAATTTCCCAAAATCAATTTTTAACGGTATTAACGTTAAATTAAACGCACAATTATGTAAAAAAAAAGGATATTTAAAGCTCTTTTTTTTATTTGGCATAGCTCCTACAATATTAGACTTTGAAACTAACCCTGTAATTCATAAAAAGTTAAAAAGCATTTTAGTTATTTTATGACTTATGTCAATTAAGACTGGATGTCACGTATTTACAATACAACAAACCAGTGATGTAGACCTCCAGTAAAGTTACTTAAAATGTACTGTATCTTTATGAATAAGACGGTAAGTTTATTTATACCAACCTATAGCATATTTTTATTTTTAATAAAAAGAAAAATAATGTATACTAAAATCGATCTTTCTAATGCAACAAGCTGCATGGTACGTACGTTTGTTGTCTTTATGAAAATTATGCAATAGGACTCCTTTGCCTTTGAAACATGAGTTGTATGATTTATTGTTCCGTACTACCTAGAAAAAGGCTTCTTTCTATTGTGTAAAGGTGTTAAATAAAAACAATCATTTTTTTATTTAGTTAAAAGAATATGTACAAAAACTAAGAGTAAGAATGTTGTCAAAAACTTTATAATAAAACAAACCAAAAATTTAATTAGTTATTTTAACATAATGTACTTGGTTACGAAATGAAAATAATTATTTCAAAGTAAGTAGGTATGGTAGGTAAGAAATCGCTCTTAGCGATAGCCCATTGCATGCAAATTAAATTTGTCTGCACCCTGAATTTATAAATGTACTTTTGTATTTTACTTTGTATGCAATAAAGTGTTTTCTATTCTAGTGTAGGTAAAGTGGCAGACACGGTCGGTGTAACACTTTCGGTCTTTCTGTATTGCAAAATAGCTCTTGTTCTTTGGTAATACACTCTAGGGCTTACGAAACCATAGACAAATCTGTTACGGCCTCCTAGTCCGTCACTGAATGTTCTTCATAATGAAACTTAGTAGGTACCTATATAAACAATACGTACTAACTTAGGAACTTAGGAGGTCATATTTCATAACTCATAACACGAACAGCTGTTAAATACTTAGTATTATAACTTTCGAAGAAACTACTCATTTATTAAACAGAACTTTCTCTACCAATATTTAGTTTAAATAAAAAGATTTAAAGACAAACCAACGATAAATCTAGTTAAACGACGAAAATTTTTTGGGTTTGTAACTCACCTGTAATTCAGATCCATTGCTTCGAAGTTATAAACTGAAGAGTACATTCCCGCCAAAAACACAGGAAATAATATCAACAAGTAATTGTAAATATTAAATTTACCAAAAGGTCCCAAAATTTGCAAAATATCGTCTACAGTCGCAACGGTGTTTTTCTTTTCCGAATCCATTTTTGAAAGAATTAAAAAAATGGAAGAACAAAAAAAAAGATTCTGGCCACTCAAAATTCAAACTGCATTTCGAAATAAAATAGTTCTCATCCGTTTTTCGTAGTTTTGCATTTGGTTATATTTATTAACGGCTTATATTTTTAAACAATTTTCATTATTCGAATAGCGGCTCTATCGGCGCGGCGCGGTTGCAAGTTCGACTGCGCAAGAGTACGGATCGATATAACGTTTTATCCAACAGTTCAAACTCTCGCTTCAACTATCGATTTGGCTTGATTACGATAAGACTTATTACATTAAACACGTACTGTTGACTTTTATTTGAAGTTTCTTGTTAACGGATCTGAGACCACAAAAAGTTTTGATATCTGACAACAGCAAAAAAAATAGTTGCCAAGACGATTGTGAATTTACAATAACGGTTTGTTTACAAAAATATATAATTTAATTATCAACTTTTTAGCAAAGATACGTTGTTCGTTGGCTATCTCACTAATAATATAAAGGCGAAAGTTAGTGTGTATGTTGTACGGCTGGAGCGATTTCAATGAAATTTAGTGAACTTCCGCGGGTATAACCTGCGCAGATAAAGAACTGTTTTAAATATGGCGTCATCCGCATGCTATCTCGCTCACACAGTGAAGTACACGCTGCAAAAAAATAAAATAACGCAAAACACATTTAGCTTTTTATTATTGCCATCGCTTTTTAGCGATAGCTATATTATTTTATTATTTATTACTTTTATTATGTGGCAATAAGCATTTTTTAACATAATTTTATCTTTATTGTTAATGTTTTCAAATCAAAACTAATAAGGAATAACTCAAATTTAAAAATTTAAAAACCTCCGACGCAGTCAGACCCCTCATCAACTTAAGTAGAACTAGAGCTAATCATCTTAAAAATATCATGGTTAACTTAACATATACTTTTAATATCATTAGTAAAACTGTACCAAATTTTTAATTGATAGGACAAATGAAAGGTGGTTAGATCCTCTCATCTATTATTCAAGAGCTGATCATTTTCAAACGGCTGATCAGGTAATGGTTACCTTACCATATACTTTCTATATCATAGATGTAACATGGTACCAAATTTCAAATCGATCGGACATAAGGAAGCTAGTTAGATCCTCTCATCCATTATTCAAGAGCTGATTATCTTCAAACGGCTGATCAGGTAATGGTTACCTTACCATATACTTTCTATATCAAGGATGTAACATTCAAATCAATTTTAAATCAATCGGACATAAGGAAGCTAGTTAGATCCTTTCATCCATTATTCAAGAGCTGATCATCAAACAGCTGATCAGGTAATGGTTACCTTACTATATACTTTCTCTATCATAGATGTGCCATGGTACCAAATTTCAACTCGATCGGTCATAAGGAAGCTAGTTAGATCCTCTCATCCATTATTCAAGAGCTGATTATCTTTAAACGGCAGATCAGGTCATGGTTACCTTACCAAATACTTTCTATAACATAGATGTAACATGGTACCAAATTTCAAATCGATCGGACATAAGGAAGCTAGTTAGATCCTCTCATCCATTATTCAAGAGCTGATCATCTTCAAACGGCAGATCAGGTCATGGTTACCTTACCAAATACTTTCTATATCATAGATGTAACATGGTACCAAATTTCAAATCGATCGGACATAAGGAAGCTAGTTAGATCCTCTCATCCATTATTCAAGAGCTGATCATCTTCAAACGGCAGATCAGGTCATGGTGACCTTACCAAATACTTTCTATATCATAGATGTAACATGGTACCAAATTTCAAATCGATCGGACATAAGGAAGCTAGTTAGATCCTCTCATCCATTATTCAAGTGCTGATCATCTTCAAACGGCAGATCAGGTCATGGTTACCTTAACATATACTTTCAATATCATAAATGTGCCATGGTACCAAATTTCAACTCGATCGGAGATAAGGAAGCTAGTTAGATCCTCTCATCCATTATTCAAGAGGTGATTATCTTTAAACGGCAGATCAGGTCATGGTTACCTTACCAAATACTTTCTATAACATAGATGTAACATGGTACCAAATTTCAAATCGATCGGACATAAGGTAGCTAGTTAGATCCTCTCATCCATTATTCAAGAGCTGATCATCTTCAAACCACTGATCACATCTTCATCAGACATGGCTAAAAACACTCGGCCTGATATTATCTATGATACAAAAAAAACTAAACGAAAATCGGTTCAGCCGTTTGGGCTCTACGATGCCACAGACAGATACACAGACAGACAGGCAGACAGATACACACGTTAAAATGATAACACCCCTCTCTGAATTTTTCGTTCGGGGGTAAAAATAATAATAATAATATAATAATATAATCATTTATTTGCACAACAAGATAAAAAACAATTTAAATTATCGAAAACAGGTTTGAGCAATACGTGGTTACAAAAACTAGACACAAATTCCAGCCCCTAAACTAGGTAAGACCTGTATCTTAGGGACTGAAAATAAAAGAACAATGTCTTATTTACCCTTGCTTCTAATTTATTTTATTATGATATTATTTGTAAATACTATTATTAGGAATCAACTACCCGGCGCCGCAATAGAATAGGGCATTTCTATAAAACGGGAAAAAACTGGATTTTTGTGTTTTTGGAAATCAGCGCGAGTGAAAACGCGGGGCAGCCTCTAGAGTCCTTTTAAGACGTACCTACTTTGTAAAATCGATACTTTTAAAATTTAAATAAAAATTGTGTTGTTTTTTAAAATTAAAATTTCACGTCTGAGCCAATACTATTCTATTATATCATTCATTTATAATAATAAAAAATATTTATTTATTACAAAGAGTCGGTAGAAGAAATATTAATCAAAGTTATTTTGCCAACCATACATTACGAAAAAAAAAACAAACGTCCGCCATTTTAAAAACTGTTCTTTATCTGCGCGGCTTATAACAACTGCTGGGCACAGCTAGTTTTACTTATAAAAATGAATATTCACAAAACAATTTCGTAAATAGGTGGTTTAACCTTATTATAGCTACTAACTTATTTATTACTTAGCATTATGATAATACATATTTCGTGAAATTAAGTAAAATAGAGATAAAGTTCCTACATCTAAGATAGTACGACCGGATTTGAATCTCGGCAGGAGCGAACATTGTTGTAATTATTGATTATCGATTGTTGTTTTCCTAGGCTGGGTGTATTTGTATGTTTTTTTTGTATATTTTCGAACACCCTACACTACAGAACAGTAAATACATACTAGATAGAAGAATAAAATTTTAAAAAAATTACAAAAAAATCTTTACTATTCTGTGCCCTGCAATATACTGGGTGTTTCTGACAAGACGGTAATAAATCAAAGGAGGGATTCTGCTCACCATAACTAACAACTTTCCCAAAGCAACACAGGTCGAAATCTCAACAAAAATAACAGCTGTTCCATACAGTTCGATCAGCTGACGGGGTCAATGTACGGGACAGCTGATTTTTGTTTAGAGATTTCGACCCATGTTGCATTGGGAAAGTTGTTAGGTATGTTAGGAGTTCATTCGGTTATTAATAATTTGAAAACTGCACGATTATTCTATTCAATGTGAATTCACCCTGACATGAAACTCTTATGAAAGGGACTCAATGATGCAGGGTACCTTCATTCACAGACCATTTATTAACATAGAGACGCCAAAAGTGAGCATATGGAGCATATAGAGTAATTTGACAAATATTCAAAAATGTCCACACACAGTTCAGTGTAGCCACTTTTTAATTTATTGATTTTTGTGTCGCACTAAAGCTATTGTAAATGTAAACTAATAAGAGGTTTTCAAGATGGCATCTCAGCAAAAAAAAAGTTTTATTACGCCGCTATCAGATGGCGCTCTGCAAAAGCTTCAAGATCAAGCTGAAATCAATAATTGAAAGCTCAAAATGAAATTGAAATTAGTCAAGCGTCAATCAAATAGTTATTGTTTTGTTTTAAACTTTTCAAGTTAATTTGAATAACTTACCTATGTCTATTACGATAGACAACGGCATCTACGGGCGTGTTACGAAAAAAATTTTTGTTATTGTAACTTAGAAAATCCCTCATTGGCTGAAAACCAATTAGAGCGCAACCAACTAAAACGAAAAATTCTGACTGCCTGACGCGCGTAGCAAAGCTGTGTAAGATCCACTAAAAAAACAGGAGCAGGCATAACGTCTCGTATCATGAATTAATAACGCATCACACTCAGATCCCCTACCCTAGGAAGGCAAAGGTCCGGTCTCAAAGTCACGTCATCATCTAAACCTGGTAATAGATTTTTCGCGAAAGTGGAACAACATCCAAAAATTATCTTTATAGTACTTTTTGAATATTGCGATATCATTTGTCAATGTGTGCATCAAATATACGACACGCTCGGTTACGAATCACGATCAATTGTCACCCGGGCGACAACTGGGACAATAATTCACCCAGGGGGACAGAACATCAACAACTGGACTGGAAACACTCGCTTTGGAGCCATAAGCTGAGTCTATTAGATAGGTGGTCTGTGGCTATGCCACCTCTAGCCTAAATTATGGATTTCTGCCTGATTCAAGATTCATCATGAATTCTGAGGTATCGTATTGTGTTACTTTATTGAATAGGTCTACTGGTACATGCTGATTGTAAAGCGGAATTCGGGAGCCTTCAGATCGACAGTTGAATTTAAATTAATTATAATGTACTAGTCGACCCGGCGAACTTCGTACAACCTTACCTGTTTCTATGTTGTTCATGTTTTATACATATAAACCTTCCTCTTGTAACACTTTCCCTGTTATTCATAAAAAGTTAAAGACCATTTTAGTTATTTGACATTATTATGTCAATAGAGACTGGATGTCACGTATTTACCATACAAGAAACCAGAGAGGTAGACCTCAAGTAAAGCTACTTAAAATGTACTTTATCTTTATGAGTAAAACGGTTTATCTTTTAAAAAAATCCGCATCAAAATCCTTTGCATAGTTTTAAAGATTTAAGCATACATGTTAGTTATTTTAAGATTTCTGAATCCACTTTCTTACTTGTTTCTTGGATGGATAGAAAAAAAAAACACCGAAAATGGTATGATGAATTAAGGAGTACTTCTGAACTCCTCCTGTAATAGGGAGATCTATAGATATTTGTGTAATTCCATTTAAAACTTTAACCATAACAAAAAAAAAATGCTTCTTCTACAATCACCCAACTGCTGCGGCAAGTAGGCTGTCAGTCTCATCCATGTCTCCCCATCAACAGCGTTCCGTTCTTGAACCCAACGATTACACCCAAGTAGCACTGAAGAATTTTGTTTAAATCGCATATATCTTAACAGTGCCTGTATTGTGATTTAACTAAATAAAAAACGATTTCATATAGTCACATATTTCTTAAAGGCTATATAGTATTCCAATACCGCTTTTTGAGAAAATAAAGATTATACAAATCGTAGTTAAATCATCTTAAACCTATTCAGTATTAATTAAGGTTTCAGATAAACCATAAAACTCTCTTTTCACTCAACTCTCATTATTTGTAAACTGAATTAAATCATTAAGGGATAGTTGTTCGACTTATACAGTCGCACTAATGCAAAAAAGATTTGCTATCCAAACTAAAAGCCATATTAAGACGTTTGTCCTCAAATCAGTTTTTGCTAGGCAAAACACAAATAAATTTTGTATTAATTATTATTTTATAAGTAATAATTGATTTAGAGGGACGGTTTGTACAAGATGGAGAAAAATTAAATTAGCAAAGACGTTGAAAAATTAAAAAAATAACCTTTAACACAGAAATGTCCCTTTCCCATAATTTTCCTTTTACATAATGTCCCTTTCTAAAATTGTATTTTCCCAAAATGATCCTTTCTCAAAATGTACCACATCGAAAAAACCTTTGTCGTTATGTCCCTTTTGCTTTTATTTTTTGTAGACAGTTTCGAAGAAATATTTGCGAACGGTGCATTATGGGTCTAAATTGTAGGGCCTTTCACTCTTAATCGATGCAAAGTAGGTAGGTATTTACGGTCACGGACTCGTTTAGCATAATACATTTTGTATGATTAGTCTTTGAATAAGTATTTGATACACTTAAATAAGTTAAAAGTATTAGGTTGCCAATGCAGGTAGTTTATATATATTTTCCGAACTAGCTCTAACACAGCTTTCTTAGCTAAACAAAATATGATAACTCGATGATATGACAGCATTGAAAACCATTGCTGATTTTCTTATGGTACTTTTGTGGTTCTTAAAAAGCAGCAAAAGGCAGTGAAATAAATTATTACAACAGTTTTTGTTTTGCCACAAGTGTGAGCAGAATGGTCTGATAGAAATACTTGCCACACACACTTGACTTTATATGCAAGCTCTGCTGTTGTTTAAATGCACTTTATTGCTAAAACACAAAAAAAAACATAATAACTTTCTTTGAAAACCATAACGCTTTTAAAGAATTCTCAAAACGTCCTTTTCGCAAAATGTGCTTTTCGCAAAATGACCCGTTCGAAAAATGACCATTTCTCCACTAGCTCAAGTTTATATGTACATACAAAAGGGACACTATAAAAAAAAGTCATTTTGCGAAAGGAACTATAAGCGGAAGTGATGAATACTACAAAAACGCGCAATTAGAAACATTTATCAGCTTAAAGCTCGCGAGTCCCTCAGACAAAAATTCAAAGAAATTGATATTTTGACGCTTCCGTCCCAGTACGTCTTTGAAATTATTATGTATACTCGTAAAAACTTACATATGTTTGATAAAAAATGTGATAAAATTAAAGACCTTAGAACGCGTAGCAAAAACAAACTAAGTATTCCACAGAACAGACTAAAACGGACAAACAAATGCTTTATAGGAAACGAAGTAAGATTTTATAACAAGATCCCTGAAGAGATTTTGATCCTGAATGATAATGAGTTTAAAACTCGTATCAAAAAAGGTTTGATTAAGAAAGCTTATTACAATGTTGATGATTATGAAAACGACAAAGACGCATGGAAGTAGTCTAGCTCTGCACGATATTTTCATTATTTCATGTATGTACTTTAAATCTTATTAATTTATGTTCTTTGTATTGTAAATTGAATTGTAATGTCACATATATAAGAACAAAAAAAAAAAAAAAGAGAGAAATTGTAAAGTAGAGTTTGTTACCCCTTTCTTCTCTACGCTGTAAAATCATTGCGAAAGGGAGTAGAATCATTTGACAGAGGAGGGCTCGTTTGGGGGCGTCTCCAGGCGACCATTGTCGTAAGGCAAGGCAAACATTGTTTGCCTGAGCCAATTAGTGGGCACCCTGAACTACCTCGCCTCTATCAGTATAGGATACTTTACGAAATAAGGTATCAATATTAATTAGATTAGTCTAATTGACTTTCAATAAGCGATATCTTGTATCCTGTATTGAATAAATCATTTTTTACTTTACTTTTACTAATACTTACAAAAGCTTGAATTCGAAATTATCCTTTAAAATTCTGCCATATAGACATAGCCAAGTCACGTCACTTCCTACCCGAATCGCCAACATGCCAGCCACAAACATAGATCATATTAATTCGTTTGACAACCTTGTAATGCATTCTGATAAACACAATTGTACATAAACTTACATCTAATTTATGTGTCTAATAATATTGCATACGTCTATCACTTCAACACTTACACTTGGTATTAGAAAAACTATCTCTGTTGCAAAACAAAGAAATCTTGATTTAAGAAATCAAAGTAAAGGATCAAATAAATCAGAATAGTATTCATGAAATCAATTGGAAGTATCACTTAAATCGTTGAGGATTTACTTAATCAAACTAAAGGATCACTTAATACTGTGAGATTTAAATGTTACTTACGTTTTATTTAGTAAAACGATTAAGTATTAAGTGAGATTTGAGGAAATCGTTTTTGAGTAAAACATTTCTAAAATAGCATTATTTCAAATCGAACTTATTAATCTTTGATTTAATTGATACTCAACTACCCTTTTGAATCCTTACTTTTCTAAATTCAGATTTCGTCAAGTAAAACAAGATTATACGCCATTTTGAACTTTTAGAAAACAGAACAACAAAATAAAATCGAAGTGATATCGTGAAAAAAGTGTGGATTTCAGTTAAATGTGACTAGTGTAATCGTTTTTACTGAAGAAATAAGTGATAATGTGATGAGAAAAGGTAATATTAATGACATAAATGATAACTTTATTTTTATTCCATATACAATTATTCTTTATTTTATTGTTATTTCAAGCTATTTCGAGAGCCCGTTTGTTTTATGGCTCTTTCTATCGATTTTACACGATAAATGATCATGCGTTTAAGATTTTTATTGCTTACGACGAAATAAAACGGATTTCTAATTGTCATATTTACTTATAGTTTACAAATTCTTACCACTAAGTAAAGTTCTTGTGTTGTAGCATAAAATGTTCACCATATTTTCTTTATTATGATTACTTAAATTGAAAACGTTTTAAATTTTTCTTCGCTTAGCAAAAATTGCATTAGTGAAATAGATTATAAAACAGTTTTAATTTTGCATTTAAATCTATTTTGCTGCCTTTACTTAAACTTCAAGATATCGCGAAACCTTAGTTAAGGAATCTGGAAAACCCTATTAAATCCCAATTGCTTAAGTAAGGTTAAAGTATGATTTAGCAGTAGTATTAACTCCCCCTTCGTATTCTCCTAAATACCGTGCCCACTTTTTCTTAACTGACCCTCCAAGCAAGGGATATCTTGAGGGACATAATAGTTTTGGCCAAGGCAATAGCTGGAATTAGCCATGTTGCCTTCAAGAAATCTTCAATACTCAGTTAAATCTATCGGTTGCTACTTGGGCATACAGCGCCAAAAAAATAAACCCCAAAATCCAAAAGTTTCCTTGTTACATAGTTCTGGCTTGGGTTAAAGTGTTCGTTGACACACTGGCTTTAGCTAATTCTATGTATTTAGGTACAGACTTCAAAGTTTTGGGTCTATCTCTATATATTTTGACGAAACGCAACGGAAGCAGCAACATACAAATTAGCTCCGCCGTAAATAAATCGTTTAAACGCTCAAAATTAAATATCACCCACTGAGTGGCACAACAAATTCAAGCTAGTGTCAGTGGCAAATGAAGAGTGAAAACCGGCAAACAAAACTGAATCACCACAAGAAGATATCAGGTAAAGCATTTTTTAACGGACAGATTTTCGCTACCCAACCGCTCCATCTACTAGACCCGAACCTTAGCCGAGCTGCCACGAGCATTCCCGAACTCAGCGCGCGCATTTTTGAATAAGTTTTCGGCGCACACGCACATCCGAAACTATTATTAAGTATTTTAAATCCGCGCGCCTGAAGCTGGACCCGAACGCGTCCGAACGGCTAACGATCTTCGCCGAACTCGGTGTACTCTCGCAACCTCGCGCGCGGGTGTGATATTCTAACCGAAGATTGGCTGATTTGAGCGTATTAAATTATACATTTTTAAATTTTATCCGCTCCACAATAAAATGCCTATTACAAGATGTAACGCCTGCCGAAACCCTATTAGAAATCTTGAGTATATGGAATGTGCCAAATGTAAAAATACCTATGATATTTTTTGCATTAAGATCAGCCAGGAGAGCTTTGAAAAAGCCACTGTGGAATTCAAGCAGAGCTGGATATGCCCAGTCTGCGTGTGCTCACTGCCTAAAGGCGATAACTCATCTACTCCGATAAGAAATCCGAGTATTAACCTGGATGTTACATACACACCTCATAACAATATTAATTTTTCTAGAGGAAACCGTTTAGGACCCCGACCAAACGATATGGAAAAAGACGAGTCCGACCTAACATCTGAAATTCGCCATCTCAGTAAAGTAATTGAAGATCTTAACGCCTCCTTTAACGAAAAATTTACTTTTTTCGAGAATAAAATAAAAAACCAGGAACTGGAAATCCTCGAACTTAAATCCACTATAGAGGTATTGAAGCTAAATCTGGAAACACGTGAGCAAGAGTCCGTGCGCAATGAGATAGAAATTGCTGGGATTCCTGAGGCTGAAAACGAAAACTTACAGCATCTAGTAATGTTAGCAGCAACCAAGATCGGCGTGGAGCTAACAGAGACCGAGATTGACTGCGTCTCTAGAGCTGGACCCCGCCGCTCACCCGATCCCAGGCTACCAAACACAACAACTCTCCCACGAACCACTGTCGTAAAACTGATTCGTAGGACAAAAAAGGATGAATTACTGAAATCAGCAAAAACTCGCCGTAACGTCACAACAGAGGGAATTACCGCCGCCCCAGCCTCGAAAATGTATTTCAACGAAAGGCTCACGAAAAAAAACCGTACACTTTTTCGTGACGCGAGACAGCGTACCAAGCAGTATAATTTTCGTTTCTGCTGGACAAGAGACGGTGTTGTGTACGTCAAGCTGGCAGAAGGTAAGCCCGCTTTTCGGATCCGCACACACGATGACCTGGATCAACGCGTGGGTTTATCGCTTCCTTCATCCACTACCTAGTCCACAATCGCTTCAGTTTCAACTAATGATGACCCTGGCATTTCATTACTGGACCTCCGCTTGCCTAGTTTGTTTACGCTTTTTGTTTATATTGCTTGCCTTTAAAAATTATTACAATGTGTTAATAAGCTTGCTTAGTACGTTTCATCGATCTATGTCAATCTTTCCGCTTATTCATGTATCTTTAACTCAGAACACGACTCGTTTCACAAAAACAACGCCTCCTTTCCTACATACTTCAACACTCTCGAATCATTTGAAGACAAAAGGTCTCTCTATAGGTCATGATAACATATTCAATAATACGTGGTGCTTACTAATTAGTCGAATTACCCTCGAAAGTGACTTGCTACCTATTAATGGCTTCGTTGTATTTAAGTGAAGAAATCGACAACTCGCTCAACATAAAGTGCCACAAAACTGAACGTTTAGAGAGCTGTAGTAACTATTTAAAGCCTAGCCTAAACGTGAAACTGATAAACTTCAACATACGAAGCCTCAAGAGAAACTACGACTCATTTTTGATTGCCCTGAGTAGATTAAGCTTCACAGCTGATTTCATTGTACTTACTGAATGTCACACAAATCAACTCTCTGTAATAAATCAGTTACCTGGATACACATCATTTTACTCAGTACAAAACAATAATAAGGCCGGGGGCGTAGTGGTCTACATAAAGAACACCTGGAGCGCCACAGCATACGAACCGTACATTAAAGACGCAGACTGCTTGCTCGTGGAGGTCAAGAATGGACCAAGTATAATAGCTGTTTATCGCTCCCCAAGAAACTACAAAGTTGACGAATTTCTGACATCCATAGGAGGTCTCTTGGAATCAAAGACCAACAGCAAATTATTACTTTTGTGTGGAGATCTCAATATTGACATTCTTGAAGGCTCGAAAGACTCTCGCAAGCAGGAATACCTCTGCCAGATGTCAGAGTTTGGTCTCATACCAGCCATTACGAAGGCGACGCACGATCGCACTTGTTTAGACCACATTATGATAAAAACTGAAGGGATAACCGAAGCTGTAGTGTGCACCTCTGATGTAACAGACCATGACATCACAATAATTGGTATGGGCATCAACGTACAACGAAACAAACGTGCACAACGAACATTCACAAGAATTGATTATCAAACGGTATTAGACGAACTAAAATCACTGGACTGGCAAGACATCCTAACCGAAACATCTGCTTCTAAAGCTGCATCATCTTTTACAAAGCGAATCATAGATATCACAAATAAACATAGTCACCAGAAAAAAATCAGCAGAAAAAAACTAGTTTTAAACCCATGGATAACCCCTGGCTTGCTGCGATGTATCCAGCACAGAGACAGACTCCACATGCATGTTCGTAAACGACCGGAGGATGCTACCGCGAAAATTGTTTATAAACGTTATAAAAACTTCTGCAATAATCTTCTACGGAAAATCAAGGCCGATTACCAAAACAACCTTGTAAATGAAAATAAGGAGAATCCGAAAAAACTTTGGAAAGCAGTCAAACAAATGACGCACACAGCAAAAAAGCCCAGCGACTCACACGAGCTAATGAGTGCATCTGTGTCCCCAAACGAGTCCCTAAACAAATGCAATGAATACTTTTCTAACGTGGGCAGAACTCTTGCGGAGCAAACTTTGAAAAGAAGAGGAACTACCGAAAAAGAGCTTGCAGCTGCAGCACGCAGTAAATTAAGTAGCAGCAATAACTCCTTCTTTATGCAGCCGACAGACCTAGTAGAAGTTGAAAAATATATATCGATGCTTAAGGTGGAAAGTGCCCCAGGTCCAGACAATGTACAAAACAGTCTACTAAAATTTATCTCTCCGGCCATATCCGTCCCACTAGCTCATATTTTCAACATTAGCATGGCTACCGGTGAGTTCCCTGAATGCTGGAAAACGTCCATTGTCACCCCAATTTACAAAGGAGGTCTAAAGAGTGAAGCCAACAACTACCGGCCCATCTCCTTACTAAGCACGATCTCTAAGCTGCTGGAAAAAATAGTAAACACTAGACTAGTCTCTTACTTGGAGAAATATGGCCACCTTTCGGATAGACAATTTGGGTTCAGACGGGGTAGATCGACGGAGGACGCTGCGCTTCTGCTCACCAACAAAGTCTCTTCGTATCTTGACAATGGATATAAATGCGTTGGTGTGTTCCTCGACCTAGCCAAAGCATTTGATACCGTCTCCATTCCGATACTACTAAGCAAGCTGGAATGCATCGGGATAAGAGGGTGTGCTCTGGACTGGTTCTGTTCATACTTGACAGGTCGAAAACAGTGTGTGAGAATTTCCCAGGTAAGCGACCCTATGAACATCGACTACGGTGTTCCACAGGGAAGCGTGATCGGAACTACCTTATTCACAACCTACATAAACAGCTTACTCGAACTACAAATGGACTTATCGGACTCAATATGTTACGCGGATGATACCGCCTTGTTATTTCACGGAACCTCCTGGGAAAGCGTTCGCAAAGATGCAGAAAAAGGGCTTCATCAAGTGGCAGAGTGGCTCGACAACAATCTCCTAACACTGAACATCAAGAAAACACAGTTCCTTGCTTTTCATAAAACTGCAGCCAGTAAACCTCCACCTCAGTTCACAATTAAGATTCACGGTTGCGATCCGCATCCTCAATGCGCTCTTTTTACTTGCGACTGCCCTCACATTAAACGCTCTACCTTTCTCAAATATCTGGGTTTGACTCTAGATGAACGGCTAAATTTCTCCGCACACATAGAGACATTATCAGGGCGCGTCCGTAAACTCATGTACATTATGAGATATCTCAGAGATGTAACTGATAAGAAGGTAAAAACTGTCGTCTACACTGCCCTGTGTCAGTCGGTGCTATGTTATTGCCTACCAGTATGGGGTGCCGCAGCAAAAACTTACATGATTATTATAGAAAGGGCCCAGAGAGCAGTATTAAAAGTTCTATTTAAAAAATCATTCTTGTTCCCAACAGATCAACTTTACATAGAAACCTCAGTGTTGAGTGCCAGAAAGCTCTACATTCTGTTCTCTGCTCTCAGAGCACACAAGCTCTTTTTAAACTCTCCATCTTATGAAGAAGAAATAAAAAAGCGTAATCCTAAGTTACCCTTCCCTCATCCCAAAACTGTGTTTGTGAAACGTTTCGGAGCCTATCAACATCCCGTGCTATATAATAGGCTTTTAAAACACTGCAACGTAATTAAACAAACTACGAGTCTAGCTAAGCGCACAATTAGGAGTTATTTAGATTCACTCTCCTTCGATGAAACAGAAACTCTTTTTGAATGTAAGAATTAATAATATTCCAAGCAAATAATAATAATTCATTGTTTTAAGTTACTATGTACCATTATTATTATTTAAACTATAATTTTATTATTACTATTTTTATTTATTTCTTTACTTTATTTTATATTATCCTAGTGTATTATTTTTCCTTTTAATTTTTTATTTTATTTACTTAAATTACAATTGATTTTAATTAATTAACTTAATTTGAATTTTAATTATAATAATAATTCAAGTAAACACACACTCTATGATAAACCATTATGTAATTTCTTTTTTTTGTTATACGACTCTCATATTACAGGCTTTGCCGAGTTTGAGGGTCGTAGGAAATCATGTATTATATTAGTTCAGTCTGGCAAATAAATGATTTTATTATTATTATTATTATTATCGAGGTCAGTTTGATTAACGGCTTAGATATATCTTTGTTAATTATAATGGTCCGACATTATTAGGCACTTTTTAGAATAAAGGGTTCGTTATTCTCACATTTTCTTTTACATGGACGGTGCTCTCATTTGAAAATTTTAGTATATAATTTAGTACTCGTGGAATAAATTCCACCTTCCCTAAAAAAGTCCCTCAGGTTTTAAGTTAAAGAAAAACTCAGTTTGTTTTTGTTATTTTTTTTTATATTTTGTTTTATTATCATGGAGAATGCTTAGGCAATTCCTCTATCTATAGGACCACAGCACACCATATTAGGTCCGCATATGTCTGATGCCATTTTAACGGCTTCTTTGTAGTTGGGTGGGCACCCAGGGATTCTCGGGAAACAATCATTCTTGTAGACGTCTTGACAAAAATTTCCAAACATTTCCTCTGTAAATAAAAAAAAAGTCTAACGGTACCTAAACATTATTCAACTGATTTAATGACGTCTTCTAGTGGAAATTGCCTCTCAAGTGATCGTCACATTATTAACCCTCCTCTTACACTGATCTGTGGGTTTCACCGCAGACATTATTTTCTCCAAAGAATTCTGTAGATACATTTACCTGCCGGATTGTTAAAATTATAGGATTCTTGCAAAAAAAATATTTAAAACGGGGGTGGAAGTTGAAGGATAGCTATCTTTCAGCGTTACGAAAGAAGGGGAGGGTCACTGCGATCAGCAACCAGAGCAGTCCCCTTCACCAAGTCTAGGTAAAGTAGACTTGGTGAAGGTTCAGGGACTGCTCATAATGTAAAAAAATATATACTTATAGAAAAAACTATGTTACCCTTTGCATGTACACACGCAGCCCACAAGCTGATAACAAAGAGTAATTTAAAAATCATTTTCTCTTTTCTTCTTCTTTGCAGAAAGGTAACTGTAGTATTTTAATAAAGATAAAACCTTTTATATATCTCAGTGTTTTTAATAAATTATAACAAGCGGAGTAAATTTGAAATATATAGCCAAGTCAAATAAAATTGATATTCTGCCAAGCATTTCTAAATGATTTATTACCAAAACAAAATAGTTTTCATTAGCACCGTTTTTTTATCGATAACGCCGGGAGAAATTCCTAACGCATCTCCTGCCTTTCGGGGGGGAACAACGGGGGTATGTGGAGCTCGCACTCACTAAAACTCCCCGGTGGCCATCTCGGCAATTTTCGGAAAGGAACCCGGGAATTAGGAATCATTGACGATTGGTGTACAACCCACGCTATACAGCTTTGTAATCGGGGAGGGGAATGCTGTTCTTTCCCCGGCTCTCCTTTGGAGCTGCTCAAGTAATTTTACCTCTAATGCGTTATATAATCTTCCGTATACGGGAGATTTTGTGAGAACCAGTGCTATAAAATAATCCGTTTGGCTTCCCGCTGCCTCGTAAGACTAGTTTCGAAGCCTCGGACGATAATCATTTCCCCATTTTGTGATGAAACACGTATTATCTTGATCTATTTCTGATACTCCATCTAATATCAGTTTGCTAACTTCCAACTTGATGTTACTTGACTTGCGCTAGTCAGCCCTACTATTGTCACAGAATACTTAGGCTGATACTCACAATCAGTGTTTGGAGGCACTCGGTCAAGTATAACACTCGGACGAGTCGTTCCCGAGTACTGATTTGATTATCTTGGCTCAAACCGTGTTACTCCGTCGAGCTTATGCTTCACTGTCTTGATGTCGAAACTCGACTGTGTATTTAAATTTGGAGTGGAGAATGACTTAAAGTTTCATTTCCACGTTTTTGAGTGCAAGTTCGAGCTGCGTGTTACATGTAAACTCTGTCGAATGGCCAAAATGGTTGACTCGCCAATCCGAAATTTGGTTTCACCGATGCATGTTCGATAAACACGAGACTTGACTACTTATTGTACCTACCACTTACCTGTTTACTTCAACAATAGTAAGCTTAGTCTTAGCTAAAGTCAGCTTAGCACCCCCAAGTCCTAAATTGGGTCTTAGGATTGCAAGTGTCGTCGGTATGAAAACATGAAATAAGTAGTAGGGCCACATCATCTCTCCGCTTGAAAAACTTTCATAATAAACTTCACCCTTATATAGTGTTCTTTCATGTAAGAACATTGTTTACTCGCTTTACTAACTACATAAATTTATATCCCGTTTTCATCATCATCATCATCATCATCATTTCAGCCGTAGGACGTCCACTGCTGGACATAGGCCTCCCTCAAGGCTCTCCATCTGTACCTACATCGCTCTACATCGCAGGTGGCCTGCATCCAGCGTGGACCCGCGGCCTTGCGCAGATCATCCGTCCATCTGGTCGGTGGACGTCCTACGCTGCGCTTGCCGATCCGTGGTCTCCACTCGAGAACTTTTCCCGTTTTCAATAAGCATAAATTATATAAGTGGAAGTGGAACAACACTAGTAGAACCGGCGAACCTCGTACCGCCTAACCTATGACTATGTTGTTTTCCCGGTAATTTTTTAAAAAGTTTCTCGCCGTAAAAATCATCCTTGGACTTCAACGAACATTAAAGAAAAATTAAAAAATGGCAAAATTGGTTTAAGCGTTGTATAGATTGATAATGCATCATACTTACAGCCCTAAGCTAGTTATTACAGTATCTAGCGTTCCTGAATCACTACAAGACATACAACACACCGTTTCAATTTCTCAACGATGAACGCTGCTGGCCGGCCTTCGGAAATTCCTTCTGTCCCCCGTTTTACGACACCCACAGGAGGAGATGAGATGGTATGGTAGTATTCTGTGCCGCCACCACACGGAAAAACAACTGACGGCTAATATAATAAAAATCACAAACTTGCCTCTAAAACCAGTAACCAGGAACGATCTTAGAAACCCTTTATAATATTAATGGCATGAAATCCGTGCTACCCTCAGCCAGAACGAGACCGCAACATGTAATTACAGCCACTAATTCCTCTCATAATTGAAGTCGAGGGAATGCTATTGCCGCGGCCCATCGTAAATTCTACGAAGGAATGCCATACGTCTTGGCCAATTGTTCCAGAATGTTCTGCCGGTGTTGATTACAGCGCTGTTTGATGCATGTTCTGCCTTCTGCTGCTTATGTGCTGAATACATTTCTTAGTACTAGTAAGTATAAATACCTACACAAACAAAACGTTAGGTTTTCTATTCTATCGCTTAGCGGGGTAAGCATAGACAGTAGATTTGCACTTGCTACGATCCTATTAAACTTATTTTGCTTGTACTACAGTAAAGTTATGAACCTTTCCATACAGGCACGTTGGTTGCGTGATCCTTGAGGACGTCACCGATTTGGTCGGTGAACGTTCGCCTTGGTCTACCTGTCCAAACATAGCCTTTTGCATTGCATTCGCTGTTAATTTCTTCCGCAAATATTCTGTTTAGTCTTAAGTTTAAGTATGCTAATGCAGATTAAAGATTGTTTACTGACTAAGGCCCATCAATGCTTCTCTAGAAAGTTGCGGCTCAATGTATTTTTATATCCATAAACCTTCTTTGAAATTCTATGGCACGGGGTGGAAAACGGCTTATTAGTCGAAAATTATTTTAGGCCTGCTAACAAAAAGCTGTTTTCTAAAGTTTACTTATTAAATCTGTGACTCTACATTCACACCACAGATAGATACGTTAACTATCTTCGTGGTGCCTCGACAGAGGTAGCTACGCTGGGCCCATAAGTAAGTAACATACTACTTAGTACTTGGCACCACAACCTTTTATACCTGGCTATATACACATATATGTACTCAGTTGCTTGCTACCATCTTCATGCCCTGCATTTCAAAAACCAGGCAACAATCTTTTTCAGCGTTTCTAGAACACATCTAATCGCTGCTGCCACGTTCTTAGGACATCACTCCGCAACGTTTCAATCTTACAAAGAGCTTTTCATCTTACTAGTGTTGCAAATATTGTGGTTTATTTATTAATAATATCGATACATAATTCTTTACATCGATGTCTAAGTTAACGAATTTGAAGAAAAAACATTTTAAATACAGGTGAGTACCTTATTTAAGCACTTATTTTACAGTAAATTTAGCTGTAAAATCATACTTTTCTTTATGTACCTATCTCTCTGCTATTTGCTATTGGATATCACGCTACGGCATGAAGTTGGAGCCCCATGGAGAGGCGTGCTAGGAAAGGAGACAAATCCAATTTGTAGAGGCCCTTTCAAGTTTTAGTTTATATTTAACTGATCACCATTGAGGAACTACCACTAAGTGCATCAACAGATGCACTTGTACCCAGCCTAAAAACTACTGTAAACTGCTATTCCATGGGAGTGAGATTATTATATATAGTTATTTGAAACTTGTTAGTGAGGGAAAGTCTAAAAGCAGAAGCAGCATATTTCTTTGATTTGATTTCTTTCAAAGAATTACCTACTTCAACGCAATATTTATTAATTAATAGCATTATCTGACACTTTATCATCTTTGCCAACGCAATAGACTTGGTTACGTAAATTAAGCAATGCAATGTATCGATAAAAATATTTTGTATTCCCTAGGTAAACCTACGATTTACAGAGTGCAATATTTCGGTGCGCGACCCGTGCTCTTACAAACTCACAACTACGGATCCCGGACGCTTGTCGCTTGACAAAAGAAATGCCTGTTGCGGTAACTGAGACGCGAAGGTTTTTTTTTTCAGCCTGCTGTTCGGAGTTCCAAATAGTTGGATGCGACAGTTTGCGAAGAGACGTTTTGTTAGAGTTTGAATTGCTTGGTTTGGTGAGCACTTATGTGGATTTTTGAACTGAATGTAGGCAAATTTATTGTTACTAAACTAGAATTTTCTTGTCAGAGTCATTGATTTGTTTGTTGTCACACCGAATCGTATTTGAGAGAGAATAAAAGATGCATTAAGATATTTCCAGTTTTTTCTTATGTTATGAAATTATTTATCGATTTTATGTAAAAAGGCACACCACTAGCCCTGTCGCAAACTTTATGAACAGTGATGTACTCTGTGTCCTTTTATTTGTAAACTCAAAATCGTTGAAAAAAAAACTTTTGCTGCTATGGTAATACCAGATTAATTATCCTGTGGTAATACGATTAAGATTTTTAACTTAAGCCTTGTTCTCTCAGGTAAGTATGTATTTGTAATTTTCCTTTAAAAGTGATATAAAAAAAAAACTTTCATTATTCCTGAACAAATGACAGAGTGAACTGCTCGCACCCTAAAAACACTCGCTTGTATTCTTATGTGACGCTTGGCTTGAGCAAAAAGAACAAAGGAATGCACTTCTAGCTTTGCCTTTAGCAAGTACAGTGTTTGTGTTTTTAAGATTCTTAATTAGCCTTGCGTAGCAGAAGCAGCTTTGTTAAGATTTCATTTTACTGGTCTTAAATCTCATAGTAAATGGAAGTAAGTTTACTTTGGGTCTTACCCTATTATTCATAAAAAGTTGAAGAGCATTTTAGTTATTTGACGCATGTCAATTTAGAGTCGATGTCACGTCTTTACTATACAACAAACCATAGAAGTAGACCTCCAGTAAATCTACTTAAAACATACTGTATCTTTATGAATAACACGGTAAATTTTTAGGACTATAAAGTTAATAATTTTTGTATTCGGATTTCGAAAATTTTATTCGGATTTAGGCTAAACGCGATGAAACTTTTCGTGGTAAGGTCCATATTTAGTTTAAATTTCAAATAACATACGTATTTGTGTATTCTTAAGGAATGGTATTAAAATAAAATTTGGTACATTGATTTAAATATTTTATTTTCAAAAGCGTGGAAAATTTAATTCTTATTTTGTACTAGTAGCTATCTAATTATTTCTAACATAATTGTAAAATTAAGAAAATGTCATAAATAAAAAGTACAAAAAGTACTGCTTGACAAGTTATTGTAATTTGTCATTGTAATAAAAATAAACTTGTTTTTGGTGTTTCTCATATATACCACTAAAAAGACAAAGCCTGTATACAATTTTCTACACTCACTGATAAAGTGTTTATAATTTGCTTAGCATAAAACTGAACGAAAACATCAATAGGTAATATATGTATATAGTAGGTATTTATACTAAACTTATAATATCCTCCCTTCCTGGTATAAGCCTGTATCTAAGAGTAGGAAGGTATCACATTGAGGTTAAACATTCAAAAAAAAATTTAGTATTGGTCCCATATAATATTATTTAATTGGATAAACTACAGATAAATTTTGTGGAAGTGGACGTACTAATAGGTTAATTTTACACTATGTAAGTAAGTAGTAGAAATACTGATAATACTTAATCCAATAAAACAATTAACTACGTAAAGATTATTTTATGATTCGATATCAATTTTAAATTAACTAAGTATCATCCTAAGATCAGAAAACACACAACTCTTGTGATGGTGAATAATTACAAATCAATTGTAATAAATAAAATTATTTAAGACGGCAATTTCGATACCTAAGTACTTTAGCTAGTCTTTTAAAACTAATACACTTTAAAGCCCGATCTACACTTCTAGTAAGTAGCGTCCAAACGTAGGCGAGTTAAGTTACCGTTCCGAGAGGATTTTATAAATAAAAAAAAATAACACCTTCCTGCGATCGCAGTACAGATTTATGGACTACTCATTGAACTATTATTACTCTGTACTAAACTCGCTCGTCTACACGCTGGCCAGTTAAGTTGGCGGGGTGCGGGGTGCTTCGCACTAGACTCGCCGAAAAATAGGATCGCGATCTATTCACCATTACTTAATCAACAACTTACTACTTAACTTTCTTTGCCGTTCACACGACAAAAGCCGATATCGCAACTTAACTCGCTACTATACGTATTGAATGAGAGGTTTTCAATTTGACAGCTCAGAAGAAAAAAACAAGTTTCATTAAGCTGCTACCAGATGGCGCTCTGCCAGGAGCAATAGGTCAAGCTGAAATGAATGATTCAATAGCTCAAAATGAAACATAAAAATTAAAATTTAACTGAGGCAGTGACGGAGTAGGTGAAATTAAGATTTATACTTAGCAGAAAATGATCCAATCCAAAGATTCAGTCAATATTCGATTTCCCATTTCTCTTATATTGCTTTAGACACCGCCATCTACCGGCGTATTATGAAACTTTTTTTTTTCTTTTCTGTCACTTTGAAAACCCCTCATTGAAGTGTAAGTCGGGCTTAGGCCCAATGCAAATCCGGGGATGCGCGGCGAAGGTACTGAGTGTATAACACTTTATACTGGACGCTATATTCTATAGCACAGAGTTGAGAAACGGTTTGTCAGTTCAGTGGACAATTATTTTAATCCTGTATTAGGAAATGTGCATAAAATCGTTTCTCCCCGTGGTATAGAATTTTGGTCGCGCCTCGCCAGATGTGCGGTGGACCTAAGAAATCTCACTATTTTTCTTTAACCGTAATCCAATCAATAATATTAATATACTTGAGACTTGATGATAACAAAATAAGAAAATTTAAAGAGACTGGCAATGACCGGACCGCGCACATATCACTGCATAGTAGGCAGACCCCCACAAGATGGTCATACGACCTAGGGTCGAATTCTCTTAATCTTAATTAGAGAATTCGATCCTAGTAAAGTTTATGGAGATTATGGAATTTGGGTCGCGCAAGACCAGTCATTTTGTATCTGTGGTCCAGCAGTGGACGTTGCGCTGAGATGATCGCAATAAATTATCAATTTTTTCAGTTAATCTAAAGTAAAAGATCATATTGATTGGACATTATTTGGTCTTACCACAAAAAGAGTTAGAGTCGGTCTATATCGGGAATCTGTCCGAATTTGTGACTTCAAACTAGTTAACTGATTCAGAGCAGCTAACTCATTTTGTGGTAGACCCGATTCAGTTTTGCCTTCTCGCCTATCTCTTCATTACGTAATGCTCTGATCTTTTGTCTTAATCTTGGAAAGTTCTTCCGCCTCCTCGATGGTGTCAGGCAGCCTCATGTTCCTGGTCTCCGGGAGAAGGAGGACCAGGCATCCTGAGATGATGCACATGGCTCCGAAGATCACGGTGGGCATCGATTTGTGATACAGCGACTGGGAATTAGAATGTTATATATATTAAAAGTCGATGTTTTATGTCTACCGGTACTAGTGCTTCTTGTTTTTTTAAACAACTTTATTAATAAAATGTCCGGCTATGTGTGTCTTTTTTTGTTACGACTAACTACCGAACATTTGGGTGCCCTGGATACGGTTTAACTAATAACTAAGCTTAGGTTTTACAAATTATCTAAAGTATTTCTGTGTTGCACACACATTACGTATACAGTACACGCTAGCTAATTTTTCTGTTCAAGCTTATGATACTTGCGGGTTGTTACAAACGAGTACCACCAAAACCTGTACCACTGATACTATTGATACTCGGTGGTGGTACTGGTTGGGAATTATTTTAAAGGAGTATTAGTGGTGCAAGTTTTGGTGGTACTCGTTGGGAACAACCCATACTGGCTAGCAGCGTCATGTGTCAATGTGTAATACATATTACACAAACCGTTCGGTGTCACTTCTAACTTTAAAATATGCTCATAAATATTGAGACACATATTTTGTATGCTCCAAATTTCATAAACACTCCTCAACGCTGAATTAAAACAAAAGAAAACTCACCAATAACGGCGTCAATGGTGCAACAAGAGAGCCAATCCGTCCACTAGTAGAACAAACGCTGATCAGCGTCTGCCGCATGTTGGTCGGGAAGACTTCAGACACGTAGATGTAGACCGAGCTGTATGCCAGGGTCACGCTCCACTTGCCGATCAGGTACAGCCCAATAGACCAGTAGTCCGCTGAACATACGAATCTGTTTTGAATAATATGGTCATGTCGCTTGCGGCCTTTTTGAAGAAGCCTTAGAAGGATATGACACAAGAACTCTTTACTCTAAGCACCTAATGATTTAACTGTTTGTATAATTTTTGTAGTAGATAATGCATTTAAAATGGCTGCCACCGGAAGCCTAGTAGACTGGCTGCGTTACCGATTAGAATAGCCAGACTTATTTTATATACGTACAGTGGCGGACTAAGAGGCCGTTACAGATTTGTCTATAGTTTCGTCAGCCCTAGACTTTATTACCAAAGAACAAAAGCTATTTTGCAATACAGAAAAACCGGAAGTGTTACGCTGACCGCCACTGTACTGTTAGTAAAAACTGACGGCTCTACCACAAGAAAAGTTGAACCTGGTCTAAATCAATAGACTAGAATTAAATTACTAATTCGACATACAGATTGGCGGTTAGACCGGTCTAACTTATTTATGGTAAAAGGTGAAAGTTTGTTTTTATGTATGTTTGTTTGTTATATTTTCACAGTAAAAAGGTTGGACAGTTTAGGCTACCTAACTGTTATATTAATAACGATGCTTGTGTCTTAGGCCTATACCCGTGTTTAACTTTGTATGCAATAAATGTATTTTGGGCTTATTATTATTATAATACAAAATTTGCAAATTTTCACTAACTAATTCATAAACTGTGACGATTTTAGTTTGAAAAGTATGATTAGAGTCGAGTAGCCACCCTATATATCAGAAACTTGCGAGGCTACCATAGAAGCAGTTAGTGAACTAGGTCAGAACTTAAAGTAAAGTCATTAAGGAAGGTATATTTTATCTGGGCATGTTTAAGTAGATTGGGCTCGTAAAAATGAAAATAATGACGCCCTATCCTATGGTATCCGACAGTGGCGACCATGTTGAGATGTTGTCGCGTTGAATTGGATTATAGTGGTAAAGCAGAGCTGACCACATACCTACTTCCTAGTCTCTAGCTCCTTAGTGTCTAGCGGACGGCTGACAGACACGCACGAGGAGCTTAAGACGCTGCGGCTTAAGAAGACAGTATACCAACGAAAGAATATCTAGAAAAACTCATGCTGTCGCTCCCGAACCGCAAAACTGCAATAGAGAGAGCTATTTTTGTTTAAATGATAATATCTGCGTTTCGCGGTAAAAAGTTTTTTACTACATATAGCTGATCACGTAAATTTTAATGTCTATCACTTCAGAATTGAATATTCTAGATTTATAAGTTTTCCTTTTTTTTAAATATGTATTGGTTCTTATAACAAACAACTTAATTCGACCAATTTTTTATCACAAAAATCTGTATTTCAGGAGCCGATTAGTCTGAATCTATTGCGAATTTTGAAAAAAGGAAAACGCAGGAACCTAGTTTCCTATAGTGTTAGTAACATACTATAATTTTATGGCGATTGTAAAATAATTAGTAAAGGAAAAACTATTTTTCTTTTTGCATGGACGCGTACGGGGTATACTGTAGTCTTAACTGTATTGATGTGATGATAGCATTGTTCAAAGTCTGCAAAATACTAAATTATATGTAAAGCCACTTGGTATCGAACCTCGGATCCCCGGGTTATACCCCTTTAGATAGAGCGGGTAACGCTGGTTACGTTTGGAAAAAAAAATGCTTAGATCACGAAAAACTTCTGATTTTGCCAATTATGTCATGTTTCAATACACGTGGATTTATGAATAAAGTCATGATTCTTCTTCTATAGGTAATTGTTAAATTTTGCAATAACACGTACAAGTGTGTCGTTTGAAAGAGGACAAGCAAAACGTAGATTGTGTCAAGGTCAGCTTTTGTTTAAATTTTACTAATCAAATAATAATATGACGTTACAATAAAATGTGGATCAAATTGAGTTATAAAAAATTTGTTTCATAGGCAATATATGCAGTCTGTCATGAAGTTGCTATGAGTATTATTATTTAATGGGTATCTATCCATCTATACTTTTCGGTATGGATGAGCATTGTTGTTTAAAAAAAAGTTGTTTTCATAACTTCATCGGTGATTAACTGTTAAATATCAATATTGTGTCAATTAATGTTTACAAAGCAAATGTGAATGGACTCGGCAACGTATTCGAAACCTAATTCTGTAGTTGTTAACTTCAATAAATGACAAAATCTTGTAAGCAAATTTACCTTATCATGTCAAACTCTTGTTAGAGTAAAGATGTTGTTCGGCTTGGATGGTGGCATTCAAAAGATTTGTTGTTTGACTTCAATATAAGCCTACAATTGAGTATGTGTGATCCTTTAAAAAAGAAACAGATGATTTAAGTAAAGTAACTTCATACTTACATCGAGGCAAAAATGCGAACAGCAAACTCGTGACAGCACACGTAGAGTACGTTGCAATCAAAGTCTTCCTTCTCCCATACTTGTCAAGCACAATAACGACCACAATATAAGCTGGTATCTCTACTAGCGTCACTAGCATGAAACTCACGTATCTGTTCGCGCTCAACGAAACCGAGTTTATAGACAGTCCATAGTACACTAGAGAGCAAGTCATCCAAAGGAACGAGCAAATCACAACTCTCTTCCACATTATACTAGATCTGATAGCAAGGTAAAACTGGGACTTCTTGTCCGTTCTGTTAGATTCTGCTTTCAACAGCGGATCAGCTAAAGCGTCCAGCTCAAGTTTCTTAGCATCTTGGTTGTTAATCTTTGCAGCTTTCTTGATAGTTCTGACAGCGTCATCTCGTCTTCCTTTGCTGAGCAGCCATCGAGCGCTCTCGTTCATGAACCAGACGTAAAAAGCAACGATGATCGCTGGAACGTACAGGATAAGGATGTAGGTACGCCAGTTGTTGACGAACCAGGCGAGTAGGGCGAGGATCACCACGCCGATGACGAATGTCATGTTGCACATGGCTGAGACGAAGACCCTTTGCTTGAGACCGACTAGTTCGACGACTGTGAACATTTAAATTGTTTGGTTAGTAACTACTGGACTAAGAAGATATTAAACTCGGGTGGTGCAAGCAAACACTACTTACTAAATACATAAGCAGAGGGGTATAACGCCCCTCCTACACTAGCCTCAAGGAAGTGTAAAGACAAATACATCAGGTACTCCGGTGCAAATGCCCTGGAGACGCCGAATATGAAACTTGCTATTGATGCAACGCCTATGGCTACTCGACGTCCAAACCTGGTGAAGAAGAATTTGGTTAAATAACAATATAAGAAGATCTATTAAATTATCGAAAGTAGGGAATTTAGTAGAATAGTAAAAAACGACCTTTGGACATTTTTACGTTCATAACATTTTCGGATTAAATATCAATTAATCTGATAAAATAGTGTCTATGAAAAAGTGTTCAAATTTGTCTTAATTTTGCAATTTATGGATCTTCCACAATGTCCTTGTAGCTTTCTGTAGAGAAGGACTTTATTATGTGTAGTAGACGTCTATATCGACTAAATTATGAAATGTAGGAAAAACAAAGGAAAAGGCATTAACTAGGACCAAATTACCACATTCACATGGATCACTTTGGCAATTCCCGTCTTGAATCAATGAAATATTCAGAATCCTTGAATAAAGTGAACTCTATATACTCTGCTTTATACCATTGACATGATAATGCTGAATAGACAAACCTGTCAGAAATAGCACCAGTAAACAGCATAGACACAAACATGCCACTGTTATGAACAGTGCCAACCAGAGCACGCTTCCATTCTTGGCAGCCGAGGTCGAACTGGAAATAACAATAGATAGGATTTTATTTATGAAGGAACCCAAACCATTTTAAACCTTACTACGTCCTTGCTTAAAGAACTGAAGGGTAGATTAGGTTTGAAGGCAGCTATGGTGAACATCACTCATTTGAAAGTGAAGTGTTTTGAGCAACCACATCAAACGTTAAAAAACATAAAAAAAAACCCTCCTGCCAAGCGTAGTGAAATTGCCAAGACGACAAACAAGTCAGTATGCTAATATTTAGCCGTTATCCCTTGGTATGTGAAAAAGTCGGGTTGTAGTCCTACCACGTCAGCAATGGCTCCACAAGCAATTACAGTTGTATAGTTACCTCTCTAACAAATGACTCTCGAGGCTCATAAACGTATTCCTGGCAAGGGACAGTTTTGTTCTTGGAGAAGTTATCAGGAGTACATTGCAGTATATCCTCACTGATCGGCTCGTACCTATGGCACTTGTCTGGTAGGTGGGTTTCTTGATCAATAGGTATTGTGTAGTTCAGCCACGAAGTGTCGTTGATATTCTGCTCGCACCCGTATATTTTGCATCTGGAATAGATTGACTTTTTAGTTTTTTTTCATTATTTCTAAAAATTATGCAACCCCATCTCTTCTAGGGTAGTCGTAAAAGGCGACTAAGGGAAACGAAGAAGGACTATAAAAAAAAAAGGCAACAGCGTACTCCGTTGAAAGACGTGAAGCAGTTAAGCGATCGCCAACCCGTCTGCCAAGCGTGGCGAAAATGGCGAATCCCCTCAAAATGTTTGTCCTTATGGCGATCTATGGGGATCACTGAGACGAGAGTTATACGGATTTCGCGAAATATTTATAGGTTTAGAAATGGAAAAGAATTAAACAATTGACATAGCTTATGCTTTTAACAAAAGCCTTTTCTCACCTGTACATCTGTTCTTGTGCCTCAAAGATGAAACCGCATTCGTAGAACGCACTCAGCAATATTGGAAAGAGTAGTAGCACAAAATTGAGTACATTGTACTTCCCGTACGGACCAAGACTTTCCAGCACTGAGTCTAGATTGATTTCTTTCCTTTCCTCCATTTTGTGGAAATCGTTTCCCTTGAAAGTTTTCCAAGTTTGAAGGCGGTTTAAGAGGAGTGGATTGGATTTTTTAAGCCGCTGCGGTTCTCTGAAAAGAAGTAGATAGCTGAGATTAAGGGTTTGTTTTTTGGTTTTTCGTGTGATTAAAATTTTTACGTATACTTCTTACCCCTATTACCTAATTAAACTAATGCATCACATTATTTTCTAAATGTTTTTTACGATAAATAGTAATTTACTACTTGTACGCTGTATCCACCGATTAAAGCAATTATGCATGAATGAATGAGGATTGCCTACATAATATAAATTTAATAGAGATTAAGACAGTAGTTTCAGTGATCTGTTGCTTCTTTCTCATGACATTATTATAAAACAAATTTGCTTCCAGCTGTCTGCGTGTGATCAGAAGCTTAGATCAGCGTGAAGCTTAGTTAGATCTTTAAACTACGCAACCGATTTTGAAGTTCGCCGAGTTTACAAGTCTTTGATAAATCAAATCAGCAATATTTGTAACAGAAAGAAAAGTAAAAATAACCTGTATCAGACTCTAAATATTCCTTGCATTCATAAACTGTTTTCGAGCCAACAAAACGTTTTAGTTTTATAAAGGTATAATCACAATACAATTTATACAATACAATTCCACACATGTTCAAATCAGTGAGGAATTGATCTAATTTGCATCGACCACCTTAGCCATTTCAATTCCATATCGATTCAATTTACAAGCAATAGAGTCGCAATTCGAATGCTTTTGTAAGTTGAAGTAGTACATGAGGTAGATTGAATTATTCATAGTCTTCTTGAATAAATATTTTGTCACACAGTATCCGAACCTGTGATCCGAACCTTCGAATAATACGGTTTTCTATATAATTGTACTAGGCGACCCGGCGATCTTCAACTATTATACACATAACCTTCCTCGTGTATCACTCTATGTATTAAAATTACTGCATCAAAATCAGATGAATAGTTTTAAAGATTTAAGCATACAAGTATGCATAGAGACAGACGCGGGAAGCGACTTTGTTTTATACTATGACTAGAGGCTGCCCCGCGGTCTCACCCGCGCAGATTTCTCATAAACACAAAAATCCCGTTTTTTCCCGTTCCCGTGGGAATTTCGGGAAATCCCTTCTTAGTGCTCACATACACTCACCAAGGAACCCACGTGCCAAATTTCAGCTTTTTACGCCCAGTAGTTTAGGCTCTGCGTTGTCTGTCAGTCAGTCAGTGAGTAACGATAGTGTTTTATATATATTGACTAGAGGCTGCCCCGCGGTTTTTCCCGCGTAGATTTCTCATAAACACAAAAATCCCGTTTTTTTTCCCGTTCCCGTGAAATTTCAGCCCGCTACGCCCAGTAGTTTCGGCTCTGAGTTGTCTGTCAGTCAGTCAGTCAGTCAGTCAGTCAGTCAGTAACGGAAGAGTTTTATATATATTGATAGATATTTTATGATTTAAAAAATGTTTCTAACCATAACCAGGTATAATATTAAGGTATCTTATTTTGATATACAATTTTTTCGTTGCCTCCGGAAAGACTGATTTCTCTATCGATAAAAAATCGTTGTAATAATATATAGGAGACTCAATGTTTTTGGACGTATAGTTGGAAGTATTTTTTAGCTATGTTAGTGAATCCTACATTAGGAATCTCGAATGTCGTTGTCTACGATTGTCTTACTTATTTAGAAATTATAATTCTTACTGAGAGTGGCGGGCGATAAATCAGCTCTTGTCCAGAGTCCAGACGCTTTATATATTTTTTTATCTTCACTAATCTTACAATAAACGAACGAGAGTCTAATCCCATGCGAGGTGTTGTCACAACACTTAACTCTTTTATAGTTGTGCTATCTTATTTGTGATAAGATACAGATTAAACATGATTTAACATTTTATTATAAGTACTGCATTTTATAAAAACGTAAGTACGCCACAAACAATCACATAACCTAATCGTGAACTTTGCTTGCTTTAAGAATGTACACAACTTTTAAAAATATATATAAATCTGAAATCGTTGATGCTAGAAATGTGAAAATCAGGGTAAACTGTATCAATTAGACATTATTTGCTATGAAAAATTATTAACTTACTACATTAGTACTTACTTTGCTTTGATTGAGCTCTAATCTAACTTGAAGCCTAATTATTGGTTAAGAGGATCCGACTCCGTCCAGTAACCAGTTACAGGTATTAAGGCCAATTCAGTGTATCAAATGGACCAAATAGATTCAGTAATAGGCAGATTAACTCGCGGGTCAAATGACTATTACATTTCATTAGTTAGTTGAGTCCTCGTCATAGTTAATTGACCTCTCAGTTAAACCAGTGATTAAATTATCTCGATGATCTCTGTGTGGTGCATAAAATTTATTAGGCGATAGGATCCAGTGTGTGATGTTACTCTAAATCTTTCGGTTGTTTTTGTGGAGTAGGTACCCTGAGTAAACTATCGTACGTCACAACTACGGTGGTAGCATGACGGACAATTTGTCGTATCTTATTTATCACTTTTGTCGATCATCTCCATACATTTTCCCGCATTTAAATGTCAAAAGCGATTAAAAATGACAGAAAGATTCGGTCGGGACAAATGGTCCGTCATGCTACGTAGGCTGATGTTATCTGAGGCATCGAGAAAAAGTGCGTAGGTAGTCGAGATACATGTCAATGACTTCTAATAAATTAAATAAATCTTCATCATCTAAAATATTTAGTAATTCATTTTCAAACTTTTTAACTGTCTTATGTTTTCTATCTCTAAACTGTAAGCTGTCAACGTATATCATATCAGTGGTCCTGAATCTTCATTTGTCAACCAAGTAAATTAATAGCCAACAGGTTTTGACCAGATTTAGTTTGGCAGACATGGATGCTTTCAGCCACATATCATTATGATGCCCTTGCAGGTCATTGTCATGGCACAATATACTTACTATGGATTTATGCTTCGCTGAACCAACGGTTTGGATTGACGTCAATTGTGATTATTCTGGCGCGCTTTTGTGTATTTTTTTGTATAAAATTTACAATTATTTTATTAAATAGGATATGACTATTGTTAGCGAATTCAATCAATGTTTTAAATTATGTATTGTCCTTTTATGACACTCTACATAGTATAGTTTTAAATGTATTATGTTATAGGTACTTTATCTAGTGCTTTAAGACGAAAGTCTGTGAACAATGTGTGTTGCCAGTGATGACTTATGGATAAGAAGACATGGTCGCTAACTATGGTCCTAATCAAGAAGCTCAAGGTCGTCCAAAGGGCATGGAAAGGGCTATGCTTGAAATTTCTCTGCATGATCGAACAGAACTGAAGAGATCCACAGAAGAACTAAAGTCACCGGCATAGCCCAAAAAATTGCAAAACTTAAGTGGCAATGGGCAGGGCACAAGCTCGATGAACAGATGGTCGCTGGGCCTGAAAAGTGCTCAAATGGCGACCACGAACCGGGTGACGTAGAGCAGGCAGACCCCCCTTCATGTGGTCAGAAGACCTGGTGAAGGCTGCGGGAATACATGTGGCGACCGGTCGTTGTAGCGTTCTGTGCGGGAGGCCTATGTCCAGCAGTGGACGTCTTTCGGCTGAAATTATGATGTGTTATAAGTCTATTTGTAAGTATTTTGGTTTTATAATCTCATCTCTCTTTAAAATAAAAATGCCTTGGTATCTTTTTAAATTTACCTTTAAAGACACAAGCATACATAATTGAACGTAAGCTTGACATATGTCATTACAGGATCTCGAACAAGAAGAAGCTAATGTATATTTAACTACTACCAATCCCCCAGAGCGGAGTTGTCATACGAGTTTCTAAGAACGCATAAAATCATATGAGCGGACCTAGGTTACTCCCTTGGGATACGCCGGTAATAACCTGTTGTAATATTGTTATTACGCAAGATCGTGTTATTATTTCTTTCCTTAGAAATAAGTTCTAAGTATGTTTTATCAGTTATTATGTTATTTTTACACAAATTACTATTGATTGAATGTTTTGTTAACTATGTCAATGTCTTTGGCAACTCTTATTCAAACTATTAGGTATATTAATGAAAGAGAGTAAATAAAAGCGTATTTTTAGCTGTGTAGAGTTTAACCGTCTTATTCATAAAGATACAGTACATTTTAAGTAGCTTTACTGGAGGTCTACTTCTCTGGTTTGTTGTATGGTAAATACGTGACATCCAGTCAAAATTGACATAAATGTCAAATAACTAAAATGCTCTTCAACTTCAATACATAGTATAAAACAAAGTTGCTTCCCGCGTCTGTCCCTATGTATGCTTATATCTTTGAAACTATGCAACGGATTTTGATGCGGATTCTTTTAAAGGATAGAGTGATTTAAGTGGAAGGTTTATATGTACAATACGTGAGCAACATAGTAATAGGTTAGGCGGAACGAAGTTCGCCGGGTCGACTAGTTTTATGAATAACAGGGTAAGTGTATAAAAAAAAACGTTGGAATAAAAAAACATTGTAACCGTAAAAACATATAATAACTTGATATCTAGCAATCACAGGTGACGTTAATGAAATCCTATACTGTACTAAGAACACAATACTTAATTCAAGGCTAAATCCTCAATCAATCAATATACAGGGTGTTTCTGACAAGGCGGTAATAAATCAAAGGGGGGATTCAGCTCACCATACCTAACAACTTTCCCAAAGCAACATGGGTCGAAATCTCAAAAGAAAAATCAGCTGTCCCATACATTGACCCCGTCAGCTGATCGACCTAATGTATGGAAGAGCTGTTATATGTTGATTTGGGAAAGTTGTTAGGTATGCCGTGCCGAACCCCCCATTTCATTTATTACCGCCTTGTCAGAAACATCCTGTATATAAAACTCTTCCGTTACTGACTGACTGACTGACAGACAACGCAGAGCCGAAACTACTGGGAGTAGCGGGCTGAAATTTTGCATGTAGGTTCCTTAGGGAGTGTAGGTGAGCACTAAGAAAGGATTTCCCGAAATTCCCACGGGAACGGGAAAAAACGGGATTTTTTTGTTTAAGAGAAATCTGCGCGGGTGATACCGCGGGGCAGCCTCTAGTATGTATATAAAACTCTTCCGTTACTTACCGACTAACTGACTAACAGGCAACGCAGAGCCGAAACTACTGGGCTTACCGGGCTGAAATTATGAACGTGGGTTTTTTGGGAAGTATAGGGGAGCACTAAGGAATAAATTCCCGAAATTCCCATGGGAACGGGAATTAACGGGATTTTGGTATTTATGAGAAATTTGTTCGAGTGAAACCGCGGGACAGCCTCTAGTTAATTAATATAATTGTCAATAGGTATTTGTTATGAAAGATAAACTTAATTAATTTTAATTCTCATAATTAAACTTAATAACTTTTAAAAAACTTTCTTCAAATTAAATTACAGTACTTACTTACAGATTAATTTAGTGTAGTTATAATAATGTTCTAACTTGTAATAATGGGGTATATATTTGACGATTGTCGACTGATACATTGATGTAGTACGGCATGTTCGAAAACTATATTCATTATTTTGATGAATTAATGTATATACCCTTAGTAATAAAAAAAATAATATTTACAGTTATTATGTATACATTACATCATTACATATTTACAAAAAAGGGAAAGAAAAACAATAAAATTTAAAACAAAATCAAAAGATCCTACAAATAAAATATTACTTCCAGATCGTCGCCAGGTTGGAACCGTCTAAAAAAAAGTACATTAATAGGTACATACATAATATCACGCCTTTTATTCCCCGGAGGGTTAGGCAGAGACACCGGCTTGAGAGCCGGACCCACGTTTAGCCGAGTTTATGCTTTATTACCAACGTGACAAGGGGCCAGCTTGTCGCCGCGGTTATAACGACCACTACTGCGGCCGGGAGAAGCACGGAATCATCTTACTTTCCGGACAATCAGGTGATTCAAGCCTGCAATGTCCTATCCAACCGAAAACAACCACAACGTGATTTTTGTGAACATTAATAGGTCATTAAAATTTAAAATGTTTAAACTTTTATTAAGTTTTTTTACAGCAATATTTTGCAATCTTAACAAGGTATATAATATGAAAACAGACCGTTGAAGATTTTCAAATGGCTATTCTATGGCTAAAGTGTTTTATGCAAATTGGTTCTGTCATGGTTTTTATTATAGCGCACAACAATGACGTGTTTACCATGAATCATATGAAAAATATCTGATTTCTTACAGTAATACTTACTTACCTTAGCTCTACTTACGTACATAGTTATTGAACAGAGAAATATATTTTGTACTTATAGATATAAATATTTTATTTTAAAATAGAAAAGTAGATATATCTGTCTGCTCATATTAATTATTGTTTTGCAACGATGTAAAAAAAAACATATATTTATTAATATTTTTAACGAAAAAAAAATTCTGACTGTTTCAACACGCGCATTTATATTGTGATGTGGTCTATACTTGTTATACTTGTACATTTTTATTTTATTCGCATTTCTATTCTAATTTATCAAAATAACTCACGTGCATTAAATTTGTTGACGTTTAGCAAAGTTCAATGAGTTTTTTGATAAATTATTACCTACCTAAGTGCCTACATTATCTTAAAGTTCCTACACTATTTTGTCAATTTGCCAGACATTGAAGGTTACAAATCGTGAGGAAACGTTTAACATAAAAAAAAACTTGCATGAACAATGGAGCAAGCCTACAGAGTCGTCATAAATATTATGTGAAAACATTTATAGGTCACTTTAGCTGAAATTAAGCTGAAATACTTGCTTTACGTTCATCTAGAGCAAGAAGTCAATACACATAAATCTCTAGATAAACGAAAAGAGTCCGCTTTGTACTAATTAATTTAAATCAGAAAATATTTTAATTAGTTTTTTTTTTACTCTGGAAATATAGATTAGTAGAAAGTACTCATTTAAATTACTTAAAGATTGTTTTTATTGAACTGTTTTGTACTGAATGCAATAAATATTGATAAATATTCTAATTAAAATTCTCCAATTAAACTTTGTATAGAAGTTACCATTGATTCTTTATCGTGAATCTGGAGCAATGTTAATTGTTTTAATTCTGTTCTCGAGAAATTTCAAATAAATCAAGCAACTCTACAAATTGAAACAGTGCTGCTGTTATACTCTTGTACAAATATAAAACACAGTATTTGTATCATCCTCATTACAATTCACTGTTTCATTTTTTATTTATTTATTTATGGGTTTGGTAAATATTTTTATTATATTGCATGCATATTGCATGTAAATATTTTTAGAAAAGAAAATAATTGTTCTAATCTTATTTTCATTTCTGATATTTTTTTACTTATTCCGTTTTGTCATCAAGGCACTCGCAAATACGCAAATGTTGCTGAAAACTTGAACTTCATTAAGTAAAGTATAGGCAGTTCCTCAGGGTAGTTCCATGAAAAACATAAGTAATATGAAATATCGTCTAGAATAACAATAACTCAATAGTTATTGTTGTTTTTTTTTAAATTGTGATATTTTTTAACTATGTACTTGAAAAACTAGTTAAGTCTTTATGTAATAATTTTATCGACAGTTTAACATTTTATCATGTGATTGACCTTAATTAATAACACGTTAAAAATGTTTAGTGTCGTTTTTGTGGTTATAGAAAAGGCCTATGTCCAGCAGTGGGCTCTTGCAGGCTGATAATAATAATGATTGGGAACCTTTGGATTTTTGATTCCTTTGACCTACTCTATAGTACGGTATGCAAAATGAAACCAAAATCATATCTCCAAAGAAGATAACAAAAGGTCATTCATCTCCGGTCGGTCGATATAATTAAATTAGTATGAACAAATTTTGTTTCTAAGAGTATACTAAGGCCCAATGCACCTCGAGCTAGGCGTTGCGAAGACACGCATAGTTAGGGTCTATTGCCGTTCTTGATGGCTATGAAAATGAAAAGCATCAAGATCTCCAAGAGATGATACATTTTGAGTAAAACGTGTCAAAATGATTTTTTTTTCATTCTCATAGCCATTGACAATGGCAATAGTCTTTATCTTCTATGGCTCAGGGTTCTGTGGGGAGCAATCGCCTCATCTTTCTCATGATAGCTTAGCAAAATTTGGTATCTTTGGCGCATCTCTCCTAATGTGCTCGGGGCCTAAGAGTACTTTTTACATAAAAATGTATTTTTATTATTAACCCAATGAGTCATATTGCAGTTCAATGGCACACTCCATGTGTCATTTCAGTACCTAATGCGTCGTCTTGGACTTTATTAAACGAGTCATGAATTTAGTTCTGGAGCGTTCGTTTTTAGCTCAGGGGGCTATTGCACTTTTGTGTAGAGCATTTTCGACCAACAGCGAATATTTAAAAAACTTTCTGTGCTATTGGGTAATAGAATTAATCTATACTTCCATACTATTTTAAATGCCAAAGTACTCTGTCTGCCTGTCTGTCTCACTTTCATGCCAAAACTAATCAATCATAATTTTTTTTATTTTATACAGACACATATAGTCTAAAGCCTGAGAAAAGCCGCTTCTTTTTTCCCGAATATCCCACAGGAACGGATAATAATTGGGATTTTGAAGTTTGAAGGGATATTTGGTGAAGTCGCGGGTCGCTCACATTAAAAGAAATCAATAAAACATGTAAATATCACGGATGTAAAATGACTTCTTCGTAAACCGATAAAGTCCTAGCGAGGCTGTGGGAACGATAGTTTATAATCAACTAATTGAATTACTTATACTTAATTGTATAATTAATCTAAGTAATCGTTATTTTAATATTAATATGACCTTAGAAATTACACGTTTTTATAGTTAATCTGTTACTATAAACATGATTTACAATAGCCAATAAATAGATCTCTGACCTAGTTACTAATCTTGCTAAGTAAATATAAGCAGTTTTATTACACTTTATTTTTTTAATGAATCGTATTTTCAACGCCATTATTTTGTAATTTTAGCATGCATTATTTTGTCTGATATTTTCTTCTCTTCTTCCAATTTGTAAATTTTTATACGTTGTTAACAGATAATGCCAAAGATTCATCAAAATCAGCATCAAAGCACGTGCCAGATATTGCAATTTTTGTAAGATTCGTGCGTTTGTGTTCGATGTTTTATTTAAACAAAGAGAGCAAAGTGCATTGTCGTGATTGTTTTAGTTAGGATCACGTTTTGCTTTTCCCAAAAAAAAAAAAATGTGCAAAACGTGGCACAATAAACGTTCAAATAAAGAAGAACATCAAAAAGTTTGAGGTGATCTTTTTTTTTATTATGAGTGGCCAGGTATGAAGCCATAGAGGGCGATCCCAAAAAGGTTGCTCTACCTCGCTCGTTGCTACCTAGAGCAACATCTGTTGTGCAACTTGTTGCATGTTACACGAACAATACAAAATTTGACACTAGGATCTCTTGCCATTGTCACGATAAAATTTGCAGCTGCTTTTGACATATTTTTTGACACTGATGTTCTGTATTATTTTGCAATCTGTCTTTTGCTAAATCTAATTGTGTTTTGCTAAAATTAAATCTAATTATCTGATTCTAAATGTCTATAATTTGACAATAATAATACCGTTCTTCATTTATCTAAATCTTTGAACGAAGTAAATTCACTTAAAATCAAGACAAATGTACTTAGTTAATGCAAAATCGAAGACAGGGTACCTACCTAAAGCCAATGTATGTCACAATGGTCCATTGTCTCACGCGTTGTCAAGGAGACATGCAATTAGTACCTATTGAAGTGAAAGACGTACGATAGAAAGTAAACCACTGACTTATGTATGTGAAACTGTATGATGTATCTACTGATAGCCAATTATAATTGCCTTAACTAAGCATGAAGCGGTATTCCATAGAACTGACGTTACAAATCCAATTTGAAGCACAGTCGATGATTTCACTAAGAACAAAACTGCATTATTTACCGAAAACTTGCATCGTAAACCGATGGCGAATCAGCCAAGCCGGCATTAATTCTAATCTAACTACAATTTAATTATAGTTTATCTAATTATAAAGCGGAGCTAACAGCATACTACTGCCATTCAAACAGTAAAAAAATTAGCAAAACCGTACTTACATTTACTGCACCGCTCGATATGCCATGACATGACCCATTTTAGTTTATCACCATGCTGCGATGGAATTTTAGTATTTTAACCACAAAACGGCTTCCACCGTTGCACTAGGGATGTCTTAACTCTTCTTGGGTGGTCAAAAATCCTTTCTGCAACTAAAGGTGTTGTGGTGCTGTACTGGCAGCTTATTTTATATTTTCCTTTTTTGTGTTCGAGTTTTTAAAATATTGTGTGTAGACGACCGGCCGGCAAGCTTGGCAATGAGCGTGTGTGTGCGCCGGCAGCGCATTGGTTGCCTTGGGTGGGAACTCTTGTCTGCCGATGCCCGAACGCAACTGTGAAAACGTCATTTTTAACATGCGCTTCGTCAGTTGTGTGACGTAGCACGGGTTTGACTCTGCGGTTAATTTCTGGCTAAAGTATTCCATGCAGCCAGCCAGATGCTGCAATTTTCGGATATGCCAGATGCCAGATGTAGCCTTTGTATTTTTATGTTGACGGCATTATTAACGGAAACGGAAACAATTTTGTAATTTCTATAGCTTACGTACTTATTTTATTGTTATATGTTGCACTAAAATCTAAATAATAGCACGAGTATATGAGACATACATTTTTAGGTTTTTACACAAATTGTGTTTCAAAAACTGTCATCATTTTACTTCTAGACATATAAAAGTGTTTAATGTGTTATTAAGGAAATTAATTCTGTAACAAAAAAGGAGTGCAAATCAAATCAAATCATTTATTTGTTAAATGTAGGTACTTACATTAAAATTAGTTGGTACATTATGATGTGGTAGATCGTAAGTTTAAATAAAGTTCTCTACATTTTGCTTTAACGGCATGCTTTAAAGTGCCTGCCTGCACATAGACTTATTTGTAACCATTGTACATTTCTCCACATTTTTTGAGTTATATTTGAGCTCATCAACAAACTGCTGGATGAGGCTTGGATGCTCCAACAGCTCAGGAGATGTATATACTAAGAAGTACATAAAGTAGAAGATAAGTAAACCTAGCAGACCTGGCTTTCAATTAAAAAAAAATATACGTGACATATCTACTTTATGTGACAGCGCTTAGTACAACTGGCTGAAAAATCTCAAGATAATGCAAATACTAAAGCTAAAGATCGAAGATATATGCCTAGAGCTATGGAAAACAAGTTATCTACACTCTCAGTGATAGAACACTCTTGATCAAGCCAGAGTTTAAAAGACTGGGCATAAAACCCACCAAGAAAACACGTGGTAAGTACTTCCAACGACATTTAAATCGTTGACTGCCTCCGTGGCGTAGTGGTGAAGTCACGTCGGTGTGACGCCGATGATCCGGATTTGATTCCCAGTGGAAGTGAACATAATTATAATGATTATCGATGTTTCTGGGTGTCTTATAAGGCCATTCAAAACGCGACATCCGTTGTGTCTAGACAATATGTTAATTTGCGGAGGTGTGCAAAGGTTATCTGGTTACAATGATAAGCTCTGAAGTCGAACAGAATGATTGTATTAGTTTTTTGCTTCGGGCATTTATCTTTATCAATAAACGGTATTAGTACTTTAGCGCGAGATTTTTAATAATTCGTTTGTTCAAGCGTCAAAAATTTTAAGGCAGTTAGAAATAAGTAAACAGTGTATGAATTTTGTTTTAACCCTCTACCTCTTGTGAATAGAGTCGCGAAACCTAAAGTAGATTTTTTTTTATATTCTGTATTTATTAAAAGGAATCATTTGTATGTTAGATTACAGCGATTGTTTTAGGTTGTCGCGCATTTTTTTAATTAAGATAAAAACGAGTATAATTGTGTATAGATAGACTACAAAATAACAAAACAAATAATCCAACCATTTCTTTTTAATTTTAGTTCCTTTATAACTCTAACAGAAAAAGTTTTATAGTAAAATTGCTGACAAAGGTTACAAGGCACTATCAAATCGTATGCGTTGCAAGTACTGTTGCAAACACATTAATTCTCTTCTTCTTCTCTCTTAAGAGCTGTGCCTTCTCCATGCACCCCTGTTCCCCGCCAGCTTCTTGCCCATCTGATACGACTCTGCACTGACTCGCTCCCTTATTTAGTCAAAGTAGCTTCCCCTTGGTCGTCCACACTGTCTCTTTCCTTCAATCTTCCCTTCTTTAATATTAATAATGAGTGTGTCGTTTTGTATCAGAAATCATCCTGTATGGCCTATCATCTTTCCCCTTCTTATCTATCTGGTGTTAAAAATCATCCGCTTCTCTTCTACTCTTCTCAACAATTCTTCATTAGTGACTCTGTCCGTCCAACTTATTCACTCCATTCTTCTCCAACACCACATTAATTCAAGAAACCTATTTTTCGTTGTTGTTAAGCGTCTTATAAAGTTATTCGTTTGTGCAGATGCCTGTACAGGTACTTACTCAATAGGAAAAAAATACAAAATAAAACCAAAGTACGTAAGAACCTGAAATTGCATTTTATTTAAAAGGTAATAATTTTATTTACTTAGCAGTTAAAAACTTATTTATAAAGTGCAAGATTAGAATATTTCTTTGTTGCAATTTAACATAATTAACCTATATTAAAACGTTTAATTGGCACAGTTTGACTAAATAGGTAATATTAAGTGATCAAAATTTGCTATTAGTGCATTGAATAATAAAAATAATGTATTTTCATGGCAAATTTGAGTAGTTATTTCTAGGTAAAATAGTACCTACCAAAGTAACAACATTTATCAATGTAGAGAGGGTATAAAATTGTAAAGTGACTTTGAACAGTTGACACAATTTGATTGAAGATTTTTGTAAGTATATGATCTAACTTATTTATTTATTTTGTACTATAAAATTTACTATCTAAATCTGACTGACTTAAACCCATATTATCAAAAGGCTGTCAAAACAACTCTCTGTTAAGAGGACAGTATAGCAATGCAAAAATATCAAGAAAAACTCATGCTGTCGCTCCCTAACAGCAACCATGCGGAAGAGAGAGCGCTAATTTTTTGATGAAATTTGCGTTTCGAGGGAAAACGTTTTTCACTACCTAAATCTTAGCAAATAACAATGATTTTGATTTCCATCGCTTCAGCATTAAATAATCTCGGTTTATACGTTGTCCTTTTTTAAAATTATGCATGGTTTCGTAAATCAAACAACTTTATCTGACCATTTTTTTATTACAAAATCTATGTATTTTAAGGGCTTATAAGTCTGAATCTATAGCGAATTATAAATAAAAAGAAAACGTACAAACTTAGTTATTTATAGTGTTTGTAACATACTAAAACTACATGGCGATTGGAAAATATTTAGTAGTGAAAAAAGGATTTCGATTTTTGTATG